>SJYV01051493.1:524280-562748 GCA_006410875.1 Neotragus pygmaeus | reverse complement strand
TTTCTTTGGAAGGAATGATGCTAAAGCTGAAACTCCAGTACTCTGGCCACCTCATGAGAAGAGTTGACTCACTGGAAAAGACTCTGATGCTGGGAGGGATTGAGGGCAGGAGGAGAAGGGGATGTCAGAGGATGAGATGGCTGGATGGCATCACTGACTCGATGGACGTGAGTCTGAGTGAACTCCGGGAGTTGATGATGGACAGGGAGGCCTGGCGTGCTGCGACTCGTGGGGTCGCAAAGAGTCGGACACGACTGAGTGACTGAACTGAACTGAACTATATATAAAATAGATAACCAACAAGCATCTATTGTGCAGCACAGGAAAGTATACTCAATATTTTGAAGAACCTATAAGGGAAAAGAAGTCCCTGCACAGTCTAGATGTGGGTGACTCTGCTAGGTTCATCTCTTGTGACTCTCTTTCCTGGCTGTGTTCTAGCCACAGAGAAATGCTTTCAGTTGTTTCTCCAACAGTTCTGACACCCTCTCCAGTTCAGAAAGCTTGGAGCTGAGAGTGACCTCGAAGACGCTCCTCGTGGGTGAGTATTTGCATCTTGGTCATCTCAGTCTGCTGGAACGGAATCCTGTACACCGGGTGGCTTGAACAGCAGACCGTTGTTCCTCTCAGTTCTGGAAGCTGGCAGTTGGGTTCCTGGTAAGAATCCAATTCCGGCTCCTCCATGGCTGCCCACTTGCTGAGTGCTCTCCTGGCTTTTCCTCAGTCAGAGAGAGAAAGAGAGGAGGCTCACTGTCTCTTCTTCCAAGGGCTCTGATCCCGTCTTGAGGACCCCACCCTCATGAGCTAACCTAAAACCAATTAATTCCCAAAGGTCCCACCACATTCAGGATTAGGGCAGGATTAGCAGAGATGAAACATAAATCCAGCAGGGAGGGGAAGGAAGAGGGAGATGGACGGCTCCAGCACCAGCGCTCTGACCTCCTCCGTGGCCCCAGCATCCAGGTTCCTTACTCCGATAAGATGCAGGCCTCTCTCCTCTCCCGTGCGGCAGTCCTTGTCCACACGTTCCCTTCCCCCTCCATCCAGTTTTCCCATGTTGCCCTCTGGACGAAAAGCCATTCTCCTGAAGGCTCACATTCAACTCCCTGGCCTTCCTCCTGTGATGTAGAGGAAGTGGGCAACGCCTGCACAGTTTATAGCTCCCAGAAGGGGGTTGGTATATGGGGATCTCCTCCCTGCTCTTTGCCAGTGGTGGGGAGCCATGGTGGGCTGAAGGGGGAGGGGCATCATCTGAATTGCGCTGGGCGAGTCTTGAGGGCAGAGCAGCTCAAAGGCCAGGTGATTGCTCGGGGAGGCAGGGGGAGGTGTGAGCCACAGGTGTGAGCGCCCTCCACTGCAAGAGGAGGCCCAGAGCGGGAGAGAGGGGCACACCCCTGAGCTTTCCCGTGGGCGCCCAGACAGGGCTGGGGCTGAGCCGTGGTGCCGTGTGCGGTCTGGGGAGGAGGAAGGCTGGTGGCAGATCTGGGGAGGAGTGGGCAGGTTTAGGGTAGCAGAGGTGGGGGCCATCGCAGCGAAGGGCATGTCCGGCTGTGGGGAACTCGGGTCAGGCCTCGGGAGAGAGGTCAAGGCATTTCGGGAAGATAAGGTCAGGTTCAGGTTATGTGTTGCCTCTGGGCTGATACATCAGATGGGCTTATGTCCAAAGATGGCAGAAACTTAGTGACTTTGCCGTGGGAGGGTGTGGATGGGGTGGCAGAACTAGGCAGAGTCAGGATCTGGGTGTTAGAANGTTATGTGTTGCCTCTGGGCTGATACATCAGATGGGCTTATGTCCAAAGATGGCAGAAACTTAGTGACTTTGCCGTGGGAGGGTGTGGATGGGGTGGCAGAACTAGGCAGAGTCAGGATCTGGGTGTTAGAAGCATCACCCCTCGGGGCCCCCAGGACCTGATAGACCCAAGGCTCCTGGCGTGGGACGGATTCAGGGGCTGTGTCCTTGGCTCACGGAGCTCAGCATCTGCAGGGAAGGCAGCCATGTGAACACAAGATTACCATGAAAATACAGGAAGGCTCCAGAATGTGGGATGGTCCACAGGGGGCAGAGTCAAGGAGGGCCTTTTGGAGGAGGTGATACTTGAGTCATATCTTGCCAATTTCTGGAATTTCCTATACCAGTATTTATGTAATATCTTTCTTTAGATTAATATACTAAAAAAAAACCCAAACCAGAAAATCAATTTATTTTAAAGATTTTTTTATGTGGACCATTTTTAAAGTCGTTATTGAATTGGTTACAATATTGTTTTTATTTTTCTTTATGTTTTGCTTTTTGGGTGGGAGGCGCGTGGAGTCTTAGGCCCCCAACCAGGGATTGAACCCGCATCCCCTTCATTGGAAGGTGAAGTCTTAACCCCTAGACGGCCAGGGAAGTCCCAAACCAATTTATTTGGGAAGGAAACAGTTCCATACCACTGCCGTCAATAGAAAACCCTATCACCTGCCATTTGTAGGAGACAAGACAACCATACTGATAAAGAAGTCCGTGAAACTTCATCTAGACGTGCCCACCTGCAGGACCACTCTGAACTTGAGGTCTGGTGAATGACCGTTGGAAAGATGTTCAAGTTGCCAGCCCCAAGTTCCCTGATAGACTGAGCAGCTGTTGAAAAAGAGCTTCCTTAAGAGAAAGCAGTTTTCTTCTGGTGGCATCGGCCTTAACAGAGCTACCAGCCTCACATCCTGGGCCACAGTGTCTGATAGAGCAGGTTGAGATCTGCTAGCCTGCGTGCGAGAGTGCATGTATGTAACGGTGTGTGCACAGTGGCGAGTGAGAGTCTGTCAGTGCGTGTGTGAGGGCAGGGGCACAGAACACAGAGCTGAGAAGGCCCCTGGGTGTGTGGAGGGAATGAGGCTCCCTGGAGGGATGTTTAGAGAGGATGCTGTGGCTTGTGACTGGGATGGGGCAGCGTGTGGGACTGGACCCTCAGCGCATTATCCCGGGAAACCCTGTGCGTTGCGGGAGGTCAGCTGGGCTGGCGGCCTCGGGGACCTTGGGCAGGGCTATGTGAAAAGTCCTCTCTCTGGCCCACCCCTTCCTCTAGAGGCCTCATCTGGAGGATGTATGTGTGTGCGCGCACGTGCGTGTGTGTGTGTGTGTGTGTGTGTGCATCTCAGTGCCTGCCTTTGGGAGTGTGTGTCCTTGCCTTCTTGCCCTCATGTACCCCTGCCTCCGCACACATGTGTGTGCACCCCTCGCACAGGGTGGTCTCACACCTGCTTACTCAGCTGAGCCCCATGGGGAGTGGCCCTTCCCCCTCAGAAAGCTTTCTGCTCACCCGCCTCTCTACGTCCAGAGGTTGTGTGACCTGCTCCAGGTCATGTGATATAGCTGCCATGTCTTCTCTAGGAGGTTTACTTGAAACTTTCTGGAATTTCAGGAATTTGGGGGGTTGCCTTCTGGTCAAAGGCAGAAAGGGCAAGGAGATAGGGAAATTAACTTGAGATAGAGACATTTCTTCTGAGTGACAGCCTCCCCAGGAGTGGGGTGGTGGGGATGGGAGGTGATGGGGTTGGTGGTAAGGATCCCCCAGCTGCTGGCTCCTTCCCACACCAGACCTGGCGTTATTAGACTCCTGAGTATGGGACCCAGCCTTGGATGGAGCATGGTGACTTCAAAGGGACAAAAACTTTTAAGCTCCCCAGAGGTCCAGTCCTCCATCTATTAAATGAGATGTGATGGAAGAGTCTGTCCCCGAAGCTGGTGAGGATTGGCTGGAATTAAGTGTGAAGTGACTTAACACAGGGCCTGGCATCTAGTCAGTCATGGATGAAAACAGCCCAGAGAGGTTTAGAAACCAGGCCAGGGTCACCTTGCCCCGGAGTGAGAGCTGGACCTCAGTGTCGGCCTATCCCAGCTCCCCTCTGCCCCCCAGTCCACACGTCATGGTGCTGGGGCAGGGGGTGATCCGAGAAGCACCTGCAGGGTGTGTTCTGGACTTCCCATGGCCCCAGCCCCAGTGGCTGGACCACGGCAGAGAGCACTCAGAGGGCCTCAGAGGGAGGGTCTGACTGCCTGGGCCACTGCTCAGGGGCTTTCTGGGGGAAACCTGGGGGCCCACCACACTGTCTCTGGTATCTGGGTTGCCTTCTGGGGAGAAAGGGCTCTTGGCAGCCATCAGGTGCTCTGGGCAAGTGGGGCAGCTGTTAACACACCCAGGCCAGTGTCCACTCCCAGCTAGGCCAGCAGCCCTCACTGATCCCACTTTCCATCTTCTGGCCTGTCACCCACCTCCACTGCGCAGGCGGACTTTCTGTGGCCAGAAGTTGCCAGTCGCTCCCACTGCCCACTGGTCTAAGTCTTCACGGCATTCCCTGAGGTGTCTCTGTCCCCATCCCCTTGCCCTCTGTGCTCCTTCATGGCAAAAAGATGGGGAAAACTACCACAGATTTTATTTTGGGGGGTTCCAAAATCACTGTGGATGGTGACTGTAGCTGTGAAATTAAAGATGCCTGCTTCTTGGGAAAAAAGCTATGCCAAACCTAAGAGAGCGTATTAAAAAGCAGAGATATCACTTTGCCCACAAAGGTCCATATAGTCAGAGCTATGGCTTCCCCAGTAATCATGTAAGGAAATGAGTTCAGTTCAGTTCAGTCGTGTCTGACTGTTTGCGACCCCAGGGACTGCAGCACGCCAGGCTTCCTTGTCCATCACCAACTCCTGGAGCTTACTCAAACTCATGTCCATTGAGTTGGTGATGCCATCCAACCATCTCATCCTCTGTTATCCCCTTCTCCTCCCACCTTCAATCATTCTCAGTGTCAGGGTCTTTTCCAAGGAGTGAGTTTTTTGCATCAGGTGGCCAAAGTATTTGAGTTTCAGCTTCAGCATCAGTCCTTGCAATGAATATTCAGGACTGATTTCCTTTAGGGTGGACTGGTTGGATATAAGAGTTGGACCATAAAAAAGGCTGAGTGCCAAAAAATTGGTGCTTTTCAACTGTGGTGCTGGAGAGGTCTCTAAAGAGTCCTTTGGACTGCAAGGAGATCAAGCCAGTCAATCCTAAAGGAAATCAACCCTGAATGTTCATTGGAAGGACTGCTGCTGAAGCTGAAGCTCCAATACTGTGGCCATCTGATCCAAAGAGCCAACTCATTGTAAAAGACCCTGATGTTGGGAAAGATTGAGGGCAGGAGAAGGGGATGACAGAGGATGAGATGGTTGGATGGCATCATCGACTCAATGAACATGAATTTAAGCAAACTCCGGGAGATAGATGAAGAAGGAAATGGCAAACCACTCTGCTACTCCTGCCTAGAGAATCCCATGGATGGAGAAGACTGGTAGGTTGTAGTCCGTGGGGTCGCTAAGACGGACAGGACTGAGTGACTTCACTTTCACTTTTCACTTTCATGCTTTGGAAAAGGAAATGGCAACCCACTCCAGTATTCTTGCCTGGAGAATCCCAGGGACAGAGGAGCCTGGTGGGCTGCCATCTATGGGGTCGCACAGAGTCAGACACGACTGAAGCGACGCAGCAGCAGCAGCAGCAGCTGGGAGATAGAAAAGGACAGAGAAAACTGCTGTGCTGCAGTCCATGGGGTCACAAAGAGTCAGACATGACTGAGCGACTTAACAACACAGAACTAGCTGGCACAGGCTAATACTCCAGGAGGTTCACACCTCTGCACCTTCACCAAGCTGCTGCCACTGCCCGGGATGCCTTCTCCTGATGGCAAAACTTTCTTAGGTCTCAAGACACAGCTTGCCTGCCATCTCTGTTCTGTAGAATTTTTCTGAAGCCCGCTCCCAATCCCTAGGTCCCCCAATACCCAGACACTTCAGGGCAGACCTTCATGGAGCATCTGCAGCTCCCAGACCCTGGCAGCTGTCTCCTTGGTGACCAGGGCGACCCCTGGTACGTGGCAGGCGCCCAGGCCATGTGTGTAGCTCTTGGCTTGGCCAGAGTGGGGCGGGCTGTGGTGTGCCGGGTCTGCTGGGGCCCCTGTGTCAGGGACCAGCCTGTCTGTACCTGTTCTCACCTCTGGGTCACTGAGCCAGGCCAACCTGAGGGCCCCCACTTCTGTCCTCTCTGCCACAAAGCCTTGCAACGATTCTCCCCCTCTCAGAAAACAGAGAGCTCCATTAAACACAGAAGACAAAACAACCCACAGCAGCACACGCCCGCTGGAGCGGGGCCGTTCGGGAGTGCGTTGCCAGGGGCACACCCCTCTGTGAACTTCCCACCCACCTGTCTTCTGGGCTCCCCAGAGAGAAGGCTGCTCACCAGCATGAGTGTCCTGGGTCCACGAAGGGGTGCTTGGGAGCTGTCCTCACCCAGCATTGCCCTCAGAGTTCCATCTCTACCTATCGGGCCAAACACCTGGGTACTTGTGTCTGGCTTCCAAGGCACCAGCCCATGGCCAAGGGAGCCCTGGGCCCTTCTTCCCTTTATCATTCCTGTGGAGAGGGTGGGGCTGCAGGTGGAGGCTGGGGAGGGGACTGGGATGGGCAGCTGGGCTTGTGGGGTGTGGTGTGGACCCAAACAACGTGGACCATTATTAATGCTCTCGTCCCTCTTCCTGGAACATCCTTCTCAGCTCATCTCTGCTGCTTCCTCTTACTCACTGCCCAGCACTCTTCCACTCAAGTGACTTCTTCCCTGGGAAGCTCTCCTCGGGCTGGGTTAGTTGCTCTCGAGGCTGGAGTCTGGGCAGCCACACCTGGCCCGCAGGCTATTTGCCCAGCATCCTGTTTCAGAAACATGTGAATTAGTTGCCAATGTTTCAGAAATGTGTGGCTTCTCCAGAAAAATTGGGCATTGGGGTAGCTCGAGGCTTACATTCCCAAACACTAGCAAGGGTGGGGCTGAACCTTCTAGAGAGAGCAGGTCTTGCAATCCACAGCTGCTGACAGATTTCTCCTACCTGCTTGGACCCTGTTTGCATTAGAGGTGGCCATCCCGGGTTCCAGAATCCTCCGGGGAAGGGCCTGGGGTCCCATCCATCTCTGAATCTGGGGTCAAGTACAAGCATGGCGCATGGGGAGGCCCACTAAATATTTGCAGGATGTGTCTGAAGGATACTTGCCAAACACAGAGGAGGAACTGTTTTTATGAGAAAGGGAGGTTGAACTGGGTCCCGCAGGAGTGGCAGAAATAGGACCGTCTGGAGGAGTACCTTCCAATGAGAAGGAGTGGCCTGGGCCGAGGCTCAAAGGCGGGAGCTGGAGGTGGCAAGGCTTGGCTGCAGTCCAGGTGTCAGTGGTGATGTGGCGGTGGATGAGGTTGAAAGCACCAGAGCTGGATCTTGAAGGTATTTATGAGGAGTTAGATAAGCCTCAAGGGAGAAATTTGGGGGGAAGGAGTCCCAGAGTGCAAACACAGTGAGAGGAAAGTGTCCCTCAGGGTTGTTCAAGGCAGGGAGTTCACAGTGACAGAGGGATGGGGTGGATGGAGAGAGATGAATCTTATGTAGGAGGTGAGTCAGGTCTGGGAAGAGGGTAATTACAGAAGGCCAGCTGAGGATTGCCCTTTTTTTCTCTTTCTTATCCAAAAGCACTGGGAATGATGCAGTTGGATTTCTGTTTGCTTTAGTAAACCAACAATTGGAGTTGTCAGTGTCAACGCATACCTCTCAGAAACTGATTGATTAAGTGGACTTAAAAGGATATAGAAAAATTGATAGGCACCATTAATAGACTCAAATTTCTATGAGAGTATAAATGTTGCACAAGCAGAGAATGTGAAGTTTATCCAAACACGCATGCAGCAGTCACAAAAATCGTCCTTCTGCTAGCCTCACAGAAAGCCTCCATGTACCTAACCAACTTGACACCCACTATATTCTCTGACTACCATGCAGTAGAATAAATCAAGGACCATAGGATCAACACAAACATTCCATGTGTCTGGGGATTAGACAGCATCCTAGTCAATTACAGCTGGCTAAAAGAGGAAATCACCTGGGGAAACCATAAAATGCTTAGACCTGAATGGCCTTAAAGGTGCTCTATACTCAGATTTTAAGACATAGCTAAAAAAAA
This sequence comes from Neotragus pygmaeus, assembly GCA_006410875.1. NCBI lineage: Eukaryota > Metazoa > Chordata > Mammalia > Artiodactyla > Bovidae > Neotragus > Neotragus pygmaeus. The sequence continues at coordinate 554,746 of SJYV01051493.1, read as the reverse complement.
AAAAAAAGTACTCACAGGAAAATATATAGAATTAAATGCATTTACTGGAAACAAGAAATAATGAAACAAATGAGCTAAGGAGTCAACTCAAGAAGTTACAGCAAAACATAAGAAAAGAAGGATGAGTTAATGCCACTAAAAATAGGGGAATAAAGAAATGAGGGACTTCCCTGGCAGTCCAGTGGTTAAGACTTTGCCTTCGAGTGCAGGGGGTGTGGGCTCAATCCCAGGTCAGGGAGCTAAGATCGCACATGCCTCAAAAAACCAAAACATCAAAAACAGAAGCAATGTTATAACAAATTCAATAAAAGACTTAAAAAAATCTGAGAAACAAAGCTAAAAAGGATGGGCTACTGAGTGCCAACAGTTGCTTCTTTGAATGAATTAATATGACTAATCAAGGAAAATAGAATAAATATGCAAATATGATATATAATAAAAAAAGAAAAGCTCAAAAATAATACTCTGTGGATATAAAAAGAAGAAGAATCACCACAGGATATTAAATTGATGTGTGTGTGTTCAGTTGCTTCAGTTGAGTCTGACTCTGCAACCCTATGGACTGTAGCCTGCCAGACTCCTCAGTCCATGGGATTCTCCAGGCAAGAATACTGGAGTGGGTTGCCATGCCCTCCTCCAGGGGNATAGTTTTCTATATATAGGCCTTTTGTTTCTTTAGGTAGATTTATCCCTAAGTATTTTATTCTTTTCATCACAATGGTGAAAAAGATTGTTTCCTTAATTTCTTTTTCTGTTTTCTCATTCCTAGTGTATAGGAATGCAAGGGATTTCTGTGTGTTAATTTTGTATCCTGCAACTTTACTATATCCATTGATTAGCTCTAGTAATTTTCTGATGGTGTCTTTAGGGTTTTCTATGTAGAAGATCATGTCATCTACAAACAGAGAGAGTTTTACTTCTTTTCCAATCTGGATTTCTTTTATTTTTCTTTGATTGCTGTGGGTAAAACTTCCAAAACTATGCTGAATAGTAGTGGTGAGAGTGGGCACTCTTGTCTTGTTCCTGATTTTAGGGGAAATGTTTTCAATTTTTTGCTATTGAGAATAATGTTAAGCATTGGAAAAATTTTTAAAGCTTCCCAGGGTATTCTAATATATAGACAAGGCTGAGAATCACTGATGCCTCTGAGCTGAGGACCATGAAAGTAACAAGATCAGGAGGAACAAAGTTGGGGATAAGATTTTAAGAGGGTAAGACCCAAGGAGAAGCAAAGGTACAGTCAAGGGGCCATGTCAATAGCAAANCCAGCATCTCTTGCAGCCAGGTGTGGCTTGTCACAGTCCAGGATATGGGCAGAGATGGGAGCAGCTTCAGGGCTGTGTCCTTAACAGGGTATCCCTGCTAGCCTCTGGCAGATGAGGATCACATCCAAGGGAAGGGAGGAGCACCAGAACTGATGGGGCCTGGGAATCTGGGTGGTGTGCAGCAGAGCTGCCTACCAGCTCAGACTCTCACACGAAAGAGACCTGACTTGCATCTTGCCAACACTCTTGCCGTTTGATCTCTGTTAATACAGCCAGATCAACATTCTAACTCATACAGTGGGGTATTTGCTTTGTCAGCTAATAAACCTACTACAGGTTATAGCAGTAAAACGGGTGCTGAAGCAGGAGCACACACACAAAGACAACAGGTCGNTTGCCGTTTGATCTCTGTTAATACAGCCAGATCAACATTCTAACTCATACAGTGGGGTATTTGCTTTGTCAGCTAATAAACCTACTACAGGTTATAGCAGTAAAACGGGTGCTGAAGCAGGAGCACACACACAAAGACAACAGGTCGGAGCACAGAGCCCAGGAATAGTCCCATGAGCATATGGGACCAGATGGATTGATAAAGACGGCGATGCAGGGTGATGGGGAAAGAATGGGCTTTAGTAGATTGTACTGTGACAGCCAGATCTCCCTATGGAGAAAGATCAAGTTGTATTGCTACCCCAAACCACATACAAAGGTGGATTCCAGATAAACTGAAGATCTAAATATGGATGGTAAAGTTATAAGATTAATTAATGAAAGTGTACAAAAATATTTTTGTGTGTCAGCTAGCATGGGAAGATACTACTGTATTTTTAAAAAATTTTATACATATACAAAAGATGATGAGAATAGTATAGTGAACTCCCCTGTACTCAAGACATTATATTCAATAGTCAGAAACATTTTCCCGATTGTACTTCTGCTTCTCATGCAAAAAGAAGAGGAAAATTTAATTTATATTCATGTACCCCAAGCTTATATTCAACTGGTATGTCCTGGTTAGTAAATTACTTTCATCTAGGTTGGTAAAGGGTTGCTATTCTAAGATCCCTGAACAATTTTGTTTCATCCACTTTGTTTTGTTGTTGTATTTTATTTTATTTTTTGGTCTTTCAAGGAATATTTAACAACAAGGTAGATAACATATGCTTATCTAATATTTTTATGTCACTGAGGGTAAAGCAAAATGTCCTGTTTACCGGGTAAGTATGACTTGCTGTGTGTGGACACTGCAGTGCAATTTAAAAAATACTGTTAATTATTATTTCAGAACTTCAGAATCTGAATAGGTGCCAGTGTTCTCTCCTTTTTTAATATGGGAAAAGAAAATCCTGTGAAGATCATTTGAAGCTTGGACCAAAATTCCAAAGCTATATTATTACGATCACTCTGTAGTCTTCAGGATTCAGATACAAGGGAAGCTTCAATTCAACCTTTTAGAGAAGACATTCCAGCTCTCGTGATCTCATCAACCAGGAGACTGTTGGTGGCAATCACAGTGCAGGAGTGAAGAAGCTGTTTCTTTATACAGTAGTTATCCCATATGCCTGCTTCTGCTGCTACCATTGGTTCGACAGTGTTCAAGTCTACACCCACAAGCTGACTGGATTCTGAATGTTCTGCTTGAATTTTAACTAGTGTTTCCTGAAGGTCAAAACCAGAGTTCTGAGCAAGAATTTTGGGAATGGTAAGCAACGCATCAGCAAATGCTTGACCTCCAAGCTGGGCCCTGCCCTTCATACTGGGCTTGTATTTAACCAGGGCTTCTGCCATTGACACTTCCACTACGCCAGCACCTGGGACTACACAGCCATCATCAATAGCATTTTTAACAGCCCTCAAGCCATCTCTTATTGCATCTTTGATTTGAATAAGTGTGTGCTTATTTGGTCCTTTGATCAATAATGTGACAGAGCGAGGATTGTTGCATTTCTCAATAAAGGTGAACTTCTCTTCTCCCAATGAATATTCATAGACAAGTCCTGCATGTCCCAAACAATCAGCATTTAGGTCATTAAGAAAATTTAGGGCTATCCCACCGCAAGCAAGAGTCAGCCTTTCCGTGTTTCTCCTTTTAGCTCTGTGAAGAGCTATTATGCCTACTTTGGCAAGAGCATCTAAGGAAAAGGGATCAATTCCCTTTTGACTAATAACAACAAATCCTTCATCTGAATCACCATAGACTTTCTTTTTCAGGTTGATTATTATTATTATTTTTTACTTTATTTTACTTTACAATACCGTATTGGCTTTGCCATACAGGTTGACTATTTTTTTAACTCTGTCTTTGATGAATTTCCTTTCAGCTTTCACTAATTTCTCTCTCTCCTCTGTACTCTTGTAAAAAAAAAAAAGCCAGAATTCACTTCTGTTTTTTCATATCCTAATGACATGTTGCAGATGAGGCTGTATGCATCTTCTACTCTCTTCTTCATAGCAGGATGCCGTGCTCCATGGTCCAGAACAAGACCTCTGATTAAGCTTGTATCTGTTTCGGATTTATGTTTCATCTCCATGATCTCAATCATGAAGAGGTCAATAGGTTCATCTTGTTTTTTAATGGCCAAAATGGAGTCCACTACAGTCTCTGTTAAGACATCAGCAAATTCAGCGTGAACTTTAGTACGTAGAGATGTTCTGGCCACATCTATAGGTGTTTCTGTGTGATCAGATTGACTAGTTTTCTGTGATTATGGTTTCAGTGTGTCTGCCCTCTGATGCCCTCTCGCAACACCTACCATCTTACTTGAGTTTCTCTTACCTTGGATGTGGGGTATCTCTTCATGGCTGCTCCGGCAAAGCACAGCCACTGCTCTTTACTTTGGACAAAGGGTATCTCCTCACGGCCACCCCTCCTGACCTTGAATGTGGAGTAGCTCCTCTTGGCCCTCCTGCGCCTGCGCAGCTGCCGCTTCTTGGACGTGGGGTAGCTCCTCTTGGCCTCGCTTCTGCATGGTTGGCAGAAAGTGAAGAGAAACTAAAAAGCCTCTAGATGAAAGTGAAGGAGAGTGAAAAAGTTGGCTTAAAGCTCAACATTCAGAAAACTAAGATCATAGCATCTGGTCCCATCACTTCATGGGACATAGATGGGGAAACAGTGTAAGACTTTATTTTGGGGGGCTCAAAAATCACTGCAGATGGTGATTGCAGCCATGAAATTAAAAGACGCTTACTCCTTGGAAGGAAAGTTATGACCAACCTAGATAGCATATTAAAAAGCAGAGACATTACTTTTCCAACAAAGGTCTGTCTAGTCAGTTCAGTTCAGTTCAGTTCAGTCGCTCAGTCGTGTCTGACTCTTGGCAACTCCATGAATCGCAGCACGCCAGGCCTCCCTGTTCATCACCATCTCTTGGAGGTCACTCAGACTCATNTTCAAGGCTACGGTTTTTCCAGTGGTCATGTATGGATGTGAGAGTTGGACTGTGAAGAAAGCTGAGTGCCGAAGGATTGATGCTTTTGAACTGTGGTGTTGGAGAAGCCTCTTGAGAGCTGGACTGCAAGAAGATCCAACCAGTCCATTCTAAAGGAGATAAACTCTGGGTGTTCTTTGGAAGGAATGATGCTAAAGCTGAAACTCCAGTACTTTGCCATCTCGTGAGAAGAGTTGACTCATTGGAAAAGACTCTGATGCTGGGAGGGATTAGGGGCAGAGGAAAAGGGGACGACGGAGGATGAGATGGCTGGATGGCATCCTTGACTCAATGGACATGAGTTTGAGTGAACTCTGGGAGTTGGTGATGAACAGGGAGGCCTGGCATGCTGTGATTCATGGGGTCGCAAAGAGCTGAACACAACTGAGTGACTGAACTGAACTGAACTGATAGGTGTTTCCCTGTCCATCTCTTTGCTTACTTTGACTTGTTCCCAAAACTGAAGTGTCTTTTCCTTTGCAGCTTCCAATCCTTCTGTAATTATTCTGGGATAAAGACCTTCAGAAATGGAGAGATCTGCCTGCTTCAGCAGCTCTCCAATGATGAGCACACTGGAGTGGTCCCATCACCAGTTCTGTCATCCTGGGCTGCTGCTACTTTGGCTATTAAGGAGGCTGCTGAGTGTTGCATTTACATTTCACGAAGCAGCACATTTCCATCTTTAGTGAGTTTGGTGTCTCCAGCACCAGAAACAAGCATCTTCATGGTGTCCTCAGGCCCCAAGTTGGTCCTCAGCACGTCCCGCAGCCCCAGGCCACGCTGGTGTTGACCGCCAACACTGCCTGGGCTTGGGCCCTTGCCCTTGGGGTTCAGCGTCTTCACGGCCGCCATAGCTGGCCCAGCAGAGGAAGATAAGGGGATGCGGCATGGCAAAAAGCCCTGAGCCAGTTCAGCATGGCTGGGAGTTGTTGTATTTTAAAGCAAACTCAAGACATCCTATTATTTCACCCATAAAGAAAGTGAAAATCCTTGTTGCTTAGTTGTGTCTGACTCTAAGCATCCCCATGGACTGTACACTGCCATGCTCTTCTGCCCATGGAACTCTCCAGGCAAGAATACTGGAGTGGGTTGCCATTCCCTTCTCCAGGGGTTCTTTCTGACACAGGCGTATTCTTTACCATCTGAGCCTACAAGGAAGCCCTTTCACCCATATAAGTACTTACATATTCACCTCTAACATATAGACTTAAAAAATTATAATCACAGTACCAGGATCACACCAAACAAAATTCATAATTATTTCTTAGTAATTTTATGTCATATTTAATTTGTGTTCAAATGATAAAGACTTTTAAAAACAAGACCTAAAAAACACAAACCACAAGGCCAAAAGAGAGAAGATGACAATATCAAAATTAAAGATTTATGTTCACAAAGAATATCAAAGGTACATGGTAGGTTAGGAAAATCAACACGGAATTCATATCTAGAGTTGCTTTATTCAAAGTGTGTGCTGGTCTGTAAGTGATGAACTTGCGTCAGAATCAGTCAATTATGATTACTAAGCATACTGCTTAGATTAAGTGAGACTTTTCTGTTTTATAGCAAGAATTTCTTTAAAAATTTTTTTATTGAATTATAGTTGATTTACAGTGTATTAAGTTCCACCACATAGCAAAGTGACTTAGTTATGCATACATACATATTTGTATGCATATATTATTTTTCATCTTATTTTCCATTATGTTTTATCACAGGATATTGAGTACAGATCCCTGTGCTATACAGTAGGACCTTGTTTACCCATCTTATATATAATATTATAGCTTGCATTTGCTAATCCCAATCTCCCAATCCTTCCCTCCCTCACCCCCTTTTCCCTTGGCAACCACAACTCTGTTCTCTAGGTCTTGAGTCTGTTTCTGTAGACAGGCTCATTTGTGTCATATCCTAGATTCCACATATAGTGATACATGTGGCGTTTGTCTTTCTCTGTCTGACTGACTTCGCTGAGTATGATAATCTCCAGGTCCATCCGTGTTGCTGCAAATGGCATTTTTCTTTTTATGGCTGAGTAATATTCTGTTGTACATTTGTACCACACTCTCCTTACCCATTAGCCTGTCAATGGACATTTAGGCTGCTTCCATACCTTGCCTATAGTAAATAGTGTATAGCAAGAATTTTTTGATGGAAAAAGAGGAGTGCTTTGATTTTACCAACATTTCTTAGGTAGGCAGTGGGTCCCCATTTTGAGTGGTGCTGATTGAGACTATTCAAATAATTCCAAATCAACCAGATAAAGACAGAAAATCCAACAGAAAAATGGGTGAGGGCTGTGAATAGGCAATGCTCAGAAGAGAATTCTCAGATGACTGAAGCAGATGTGGAGAGATGCTCCAGCTCACCGGTAATGGGTGAGATGAAAATGAACACAAGGCGTCATCAGAATGGCAGATGAGATGTGTGGGTAACACTGCCAGGTGTGGACAGATGTGTAGGGAGATAAAGGCTCTGTGTACTGCTGAGTGTAGTATGTTAACAGGTATAGCTAGTCTGGAAAATAGTCTTTATTTCAGTTAAATAGGCCCATGCTTTTTGGCTCAGGATTCCACTCCTGGGTTTGTATCCCAGAAGATGCTTCAAACAAGACCCTGAAGGATAATGTTCACAGAGGTATTGGTTATGGAGGATAGAAGTTGCCAGTGACCCAGGTGCATTTTGAGGGCCTGGGTACCATGCAAATGAGCGTTTTCTTTAGAGTAATGGATAAGGTGTATTTACAGAACAAGGAGGAGCCTTGAGTCATATGCCAAGCCCAAAAGAGCAGAGAGAGAGAAGGAAACTGATCGCACTGTTCTAGCAATTCTCAAACTTTCATCTTAGATTCTTTTAAAAAGTTTTGAAGATTCCAAAGTTTTTGTCCATATGTGTTATATCTACCTACATTTATCATATAGAAACTTAAAATTTAAAACAATGTGTGGAGTCATTAAAAAAAAGTCAATGTATATAAATATTTTATGAAAAAGTTTTATTATCCAAAGTAAAAAACACAGTGAGAAGTGGCATTGTTTAACATTTTTGTGAATCTTTTGAACATCCACCTGGACAAAAGACAGCTGGATTCTCATATCTGCTTCTGGATTCATTATACTGTGATATAACACATCCTGTAAGCTCTGGAGAACTCCAGTGTACATTCAGGAGAGAGCAAGATGAAAAAGGCCAATAGTATCTTAGTATTGTCATGAGAAGTATGTCAATCTGGGCCATACTTTGAGAATTTCTGTATTACAACATCCGTGTCTATGAACAACACATACAGACCCAGATAATTCCACTACAACACTTTACTTTTTAGGCACATTCAAGGCTGTACATCAAATCTATTGGGTCAATGCTTGTGGGGTACAAGAGGGGAGTGGGAGAGGCTTGGGGAAAAAAGGAAAAATAAGACAAAATGTAGCACATCTATATGTGCTGAGGACTGAAATTAAGCTCAGGTCTCCATGCCTGCACGTGAAGAATAAAAATGATGAAAAACAAAATGAAATAAGAAGACAGTCTGATGCAGCTGCTAAGTAGAGCCTGACTGTCCAGGGCTCTGTGAGAAGGCAGGGAGGCTGGTGTGTGGGGGTGTGTGTGTATGTATGCATGCACAGGGATTAGAGGTGATGAGGTCTAATGGGAGCAGAGCCATGAATTCATCTGGACTCAAATCCAGGATATTCAGGGACAAGAGGGAGGGATGCAGCCTCCGCCACATCCCTCNCTTTTTGGCTCAGGATTCCACTCCTGGGTTTGTATCCCAGAAGATGCTTCAAACAAGACCCTGAAGGATAATGTTCACAGAGGTATTGGTTATGGAGGATAGAAGTTGCCAGTGACCCAGGTGCATTTTGAGGGCCTGGGTACCATGCAAATGAGCGTTTTCTTTAGAGTAATGGATAAGGTATATTTACAGAACAAGGAGGAGCCTTGAGTCATATGCCAAGCCCAAAAGAGCAGAGAGAGAGAAGGAAACTGATCGCACTGTTCTAGCAATTCTCAAACTTTCATCTTAGATTCTTTTAAAAAGTTTTGAAGATTCCAAAGTTTTTGTCCATATGTGTTATATCTACCTACATTTATCATATAGAAACTTAAAATTTAAAACAATGTGTGGAGTCATTAAAAAAAAGTCAATGTATATAAATATTTTATGAAAAAGTTTTATTATCCAAAGTAAAAAACATAGTGAGAAGTGGCATTGTTTAACATTTTTGTGAATCTTTTGAACATCCACCTGGACAAAAGACAGCTGGATTCTCATATCTGCTTCTGGATTCATTATACTGTGATATAACACATCCTGTAAGCTCTGGAGAACTCCAGTGTACATTCAGGAGAGAGCAAGATGAAAAAGGCCAATAGTATCTTAGTATTGTCATGAGAAGTATGTCAATCTGGGCCATACTTTGAGAATTTCTGTATTACAACATCCGTGTCTATGAACAACACATACAGACCCAGATAATTCCACTACAACACTTTACTTTTTAGGCACATTCAAGGCTGTACATCAAATCTATTGGGTCAATGCTTGTGGGGTACAAGAGGGGAGTGGGAGAGGCTTGGGGAAAAAAGGAAAAATAAGACAAAATGTAGCACATCTATATGTGCTGAGGACTGAAATTAAGCTCAGGTCTCCATGCCTGCACGTGAAGAATAAAAATAATGAAAAACAAAATGAAATAAGAAGACAGTCTGATGCAGCTGCTAAGTAGAGCCTGACTGTCCAGGGCTCTGTGAGAAGGCAGGGAGGCTGGTGTGTGGGGGTGTGTGTGTATGTATGCATGCACAGGGATTAGAGGTGATGAGGTCTAATGGGAGCAGAGCCATGAATTCATCTGGACTCAAATCCAGGATATTCAGGGACAAGAGGGAGGGATGCAGCCTCCGCCACATCCCTCTCCTTCTCTCCCTAACACCTTCCAAGCTCCAGGTGAAGACCCTTGTCCGCTTAGACAAAGTCCGCCTCCCGGTTTGAGGCCGGGCCAGCACGGAGAGGTCTACAGCCGTGCCCACAGCCCACTGCTACAGACCTGGCTGCAGGGATGAGGGGAGATGCTCTGGGTGACCCCAAAGCCCTTCCAGACCTCTAGGCCTTGAGATCAGGATCATTCTGCGGCCACAGCTCTGAGCTACACAGCTCTCAACTCCTCCCTCCTGGCTTCTGCCCTGCCAGGTACAGCTCTGCGGGTGGTGGCACCTTATACCAGGGTGTCAGCTGGGAGCAGTGCCCTCCCCAAAGGACCTTCCCGTTTGCTTCAAAGCAGGGCCACAGGCTGCCTCCAGTCCTCTTAAGGACATCCAGCCTCCCCTTCCCCTGCTAGGCACTCAGGAGTAGGAAGAATTCACCTGAAAGCCTCTGGCCAATGCCACCCACAGCTGGCTGGCTGGCTCACAGGTGGCTGGCTCTGCCTGCCCGCCCTCTTTAAGAGGGCAGGTGTCCTGGGGGGGCTTCTGTGAACACCCCTGTGTGTTCTGTTCAGCCTTGCCTTGTCTTCACCAGTTGCCCTATGGGCTCTTTGTCACTTTGTCCAGGTGTCCGCCCACAGTGTGCCCCCTGACTGCACTGTAAGTGATCGAGATCAGGGACATTCTTCCTTCCTTCCTGCGTTCCCAGGGCTGGGCACTCAGGAGGGACTTGGCATTTGAGAAAAGAATGAGAAGTAAAGTCCTGTGCAGGAGTGTGGCTGCAAGAGGCCCGGGGTGAGGGACGGGGTGGTTAGGAAGGAGGATGGCTACTTCTGGCCACATTCCCCCTTCTAGCACGGCCAGGGGCTCGGCCTCCCTCTTCTCCCCTCCTGGCATGGTCAGCACCCTTCCTGCCTGTGTCCTTTAATCAGAGGTACACAGAGGTTGCTGTCGCGTTAGTCGCTCAGTCATGTCTGACTCTTTGCAATCCCATGGACTATAGATGACCACGCTCCTCTGCCCATGGAATTCTCCAGGTAAGAATTCTTGAGTGGGTAGCCTTTCCCTTCTCCAGGGGATCTTCCCGACCCAGGGATCAAACCTGGGTTTCCCACATTGCAGGCCGATTCTTTACCACTGAGCCAGCAGGGAAGCCCTAAGTATGAAGCATTCCAAACAGGCAGAAAAGTCAACAGTTGTCATGAATATAATTAACACTCATGGACCCCAGGCTTGTATTCAGCTGAGATGGCCCTGTCATTAAAATATATTCATATAGGTTGGGAAATGAGGTGTTCTCCTAAGTTCTCAAACTTGCTCCTTCCACCCCCCTCCCAAGACATCTCTGCCACCAGCAATTAAAGGGTTAATGTGGGCCCAATCCAGGGGTGGGGTGTGCAGAGCTGGGTGCCAGGATCTTAGCGGTTCTTACAGATCCCCAGCATCTCCCTGGAGGATCCACTTCTCAGCTTTGTCACAGGCGAACATATTTTCTTATTTATTTCAGATTTTCTTTAAAGAAATAAAACAACAGGGAATCTGGAAGCTCCTGGTGGGCCCCTCCCCCTCCCATCTCCACCATAATGAATTTGTTGCTTTTCATTCCCTTGCATGTGGTCGTATTTTTGCTATAGAGATAAAGTATCCGTCAACAAAATATTGTACTGTTTTGCATAACTTCGAGCTTTATATAAATGCTACCAAGCTGTCCACATCCTTCTGCAACATGCTTGTGTGCCCAACGTTGTTTTGAGAGGGTCCGCGTCGACACACGTAGCTCTCTGCGTTCTTCCTCACTGCTGAAGTGTAGTCATGCCATTGGATGACTAGACTGTGATTTGGAAAATCTACTTTTTTCTTATGAGGATTTGGGTTGTTTCCAGTGGTTTGCTTTTGGCAAACTGTGGCAGAATAAACATCCTTGTGCATATCTTTTGGTGCACACGTGCATAAATTTCCGTTGGATATGGTTCCAGTTATCTGTGGCTGCAAAATAAACCCCCAAATGTAGTGACTTTACACTCACAACCATTTCATCAGATGCAGTGTGTCAGGAATTCAGGGCAGGGCTCTCTAGGGGCTTTGGTTGCGCTTGCACTGATGGGGGTCACCCCATGGGAACCCTCTGTGCTGGCCTGGATGGTGGTTTGGCAGGGGACAGCTGGACGACCGAGCATCTCTCTGGTCTCTCCAGTGTGGAGGTCTTAGGGTCTCCAGAATACTTACCTAGGGGCTCAGATTTAGGGCAGAAGCCGTGTGGCCTCTTGTGTCACTTAGCCTCACCTCCACTGAACTCACTGACTGCCGTGGCCCCAGAGCCACCAAGACTCCAGGGGATGGACCCTACCTGTGGGTAAGAGGCATGGCAAGCAATTTTCAGCCATTCTTAGAAACCATGTCACATACCCAGGGGCAGAGCTATGTGCTGGGGGGCTGTGTGCCTTCAACTAACTGCACTGGGCTTTGCCAAGCTACCCTCCCAGGTGAGGGCACAGCCTGGGGTGGGAGTTCCTAGTTCTCTCCATGCTCGTCAAGACTTCCTAGCGTCAGACTTTTTATTTTTTGAGACATGGTACCATACTATGGTTTCAGTTGATTTCTTTAGCTGTAATCATAAGAGAGCATAATTAGTAATGACACTGAATACCTCTTCATACGTTTATTAGCCACTCAGGTTTTCTTTTCTCCAAATGCCTATTCCTGTCACTTGTGTGTTTTTTTGCTTGGGTAGTCTGTTTTCCTCCAGTGTATTTGTAGGCATTCTTTTTGGAGAGCTATACCACCCAGCGCGTGGAACTTCCCTGACCAAGAATCGAACCCATGTCCCCTGCACTGGAAGCACAGAGTCTTAACCACTGGACCACTAGGGAAGTCCTTGTAAGCATTCCTGACAGTACTTAGATACTAATCCTTCTGCAGACGTAGGCATACATATCTCTCTGTTTGTGGCTTATCTGCTCGCTTTTTAAAATGTCACTTTTTTGATAGATAACTTTTTCATTTTAACGTAGCGAAACTGGTCGTTCTTTTTCTTTACAGCCTGTGCTTTGTGTGTCTCAACAAGCCAGGCATACCCTGTGCTTACACCTCAATTGCCTGAGCTCAGTGGCCGGGCTGGATTCTGCCTGTCCCTCCACCAAGCCTGTCTGACCCTCACATCTTCCTTCCTCTGTCCCCAGCACATGGGGATGCCTCTCCTCTTGCTACCAACCAGAGTTCCTGGCCTTCCTTAATCAATAGAAATTGACCAGAGACAAGGAAAGGAACTCAGGCAAGGCTTCACTGGGGGTAGTGAGAACAAGTGATAGGTTCCCTTGCTTGCTCGCTGAGGGAGGGTGAGCTGGTTCCTCATATGGGGTGAGAATAGGAGTGTGTCCAAGGGTCGGGCCAAAGGAGTGGCTTAGGGAGTGTGCCCATCCCTTTGGTTGGTGTTGAATGCAAGGGGCCTGCTCATGGGCGGTAACATGCTTTTTACTCCTGACTCCCTGTTTTTGCTTCTGGATCCTCAGAGTAGCAGTTGCGTTTTGTTTTTTTGCTTTATTTTTTGGTCTTTTTGTATCTTTTTGTCCATTATTTGCCTGAACTGTGCACATGCACACAGCTACTTTTAGTCCATCATAGTTTTCTTTGTATTTTGTTGCTGGAGGAGTTGTGTTCAGGTACAAGCACTGAAGCAAAGGGTCTCCGATCCCAGGTCCCAGTCTGTCTCACTCCAAGTGGGCCATGAGTACCCTACCTGCCCTTGAAAGATTCCCCAGGCCCTGTCCCTCTCAGCATTTCCCCAGGGGCTTCCTCTGTCCCTCCTTCCTTGCTCTACTCCAACCCCCCTGGTGCCTATTTTAGCTTCTTTTTATTTCCTGCGGCTCTGCACTGATCTGCATTTGTAAGCCTGGAGTTTTACGGGAAAGGTGGTTCCTGAGTTTGGCTCCAGAGGCCTAGGGTTCTATGTTCCTGAAGTATCATCAACAGAAACATCAAAATTTTAACAAGGTTCACAAAACACACTACTAGAACAATAAAAAAATTATATCACACAATATTAAAATAATAGCATAATTTATTAGTAATCACCCTGAGACACACCAACAAGAAAGGAAACAGTGCAAAGCAATACTTAAATAAAAACACCAAATCACAGTCAGTCTCCTTTGACACTGAACTCTGGGATGATTAACTGAAACTTGGCATTTCTTCTCATTTAGAGGGAAACCATGTCCCTTTGAGCCTCTGGGGCCAATGTCAGGGCCCTTCTTCACAGCTTCCCACTGTGGGGAAGCTCTGGACATTTCTGGCCATGCCAGGGGCAGTTGGGTCCCTGGGCACAGATACAGCATCGTGCTCTCGCATGATCAGTCACTCCTACCCTGTTCCGGGCACTTAGCCGCACCTGGCTCCACACTATCTTGAGCACTGCAACAAGTCCACATCATCTTCAAGGGGAGATGGTGGCAGCAGAAGGTGAGCTCTCTGCTGACCTCTCCTTGGAGGCCGGGATAAGGTAGCCTCCACTGGGCAGGGATATGGGGGCGGAAAGTGGAGAGTGTTCTCAGAGGTCCACGGAATATCCAGGGGTCAGGGAGAAGCAGACGTTGGTGCTACTAGGCAGGAAGGGCAGGAGGAGAGAAGCAAGGATGAAGGAGACTCAGCTGGCCCTGCAGGAGGACTTCGAGACGGGCTGGGCAGGCTGTCAGTGTCCAGAAAGAGGTCTGTCTTCCCCACGTCCAGGCTCTGGTCCTTTTGTGCCCATGACGCCTCACCTAAAAAGCAGAAGGAAAATGTGACTTCTTCCTTCGGTTTTATGAAAAGTAAGCTTGTTTTACTTAAATATAAGAATGATTAGAACAATGACCAGAAATTTAAGTGAGTTTTTTTTTTTCCCCCATTAAAAACAAATACCAATTATTCGAGAGAGATAGATGGGGCAGGTTATGTTTCTTATTTGATAGACGGGGAAATTGAGCCCCAAGGACTAGAGGGTACCCTTCAGGGAGATTGGAAGCCGTTCTCGGGGCTGGCCTGGAGAACTTTCCCACGAGGCAGGGTGGGAAAGCATTCTTGCCTGAAGTGGATGCCAAGCAGGGGTGAGCTTCCATGTGACTCCTGCCGTGATAACACAGTGTGACACCCGTCTTCTGGCAGCAGAAAAGCTGAGAGCAGAGGGAGGGGCTGCAAGCCAGTCGGTTCCCAGCAAGGCTGGCTGTTTCCATTCCCCAGTCTCCACTGGGAGGATGAGGCTGGCCTTGAGATGGCAGAACTGGGGAGGAGAGACACCCACATCCTCCCAGCTCAGGGGGCTTTCCCTGACACCCCCTTCCCATTGCTACCTTCCCCCTGCGGGGGAGCGGGGGGTCCTCTGATGCAGTTACTCTCACAGGCTACTCAGATGGCAGAGAGGCCCTTCCCACGGGATCTGAGATTTAAAAGTGGGTTGGATGTGGGCAGTGCTTACCCTGAAGAAATGAACTGGGAACTGTGGAATTTCAGGCAGCAGCAGGAGGCCTAAAGGGCAGGGAGTGAGGTGGGATTGGGGATGGGTTTCTGATTACCTGTCAACATCATTCAAATTCCTGATTCCTGCCGTCCTGGCAGACACCAGGGGAAAAATGAGCTATTATTAATAGCTTCAGACATCAGCCCATTTTCTGCAGCCACCTATACAAACACATTTCAACACATTGAAATAAATTCAATTTATTATTTTTTTCATTCTGCATCCATCCACTCATCTGTCTGTTCAATTCACGTTCATCAAGGGGCCGTCTGTGTTTGCAGTCCCCAGGTCCCACACTCACAGGTTGGTTGCCCTTGTGAGATCACTTCACTTCTGTGTCCTCAGTTTCTGCAAGTGTACACAGGAATGACAATTGTACCTACTTCATAGAACCTTCTGTGAGGCTCAGGTGAAATACATACCCAGCACACGCATACATTATTTTACTTGTTAGCATTTTTTAAATTGTTTTTCAATTCACTCATTTATTCAATTTATTTACTCATTCTTTTATTCATAATCACTGCCCTAGTCCCAGGAAATGAACTTGATTTTCTTCTTAGTTTTTCTTTTTCATAGCTTCTCATTTCTGCCCTTTGGTTGGAGGATGGGGGCTCTTCCTAGAAAATCGATCCTAGAACCTGATCCTGGACACCAGGTGTTTTTTGTTTTTAATTTATCAATTGATTCACAATGTTGTGTTAATTTCTGCTGTACAACTGAATGATTCAGTTAGTACACATATATACATTCTTTTTCATATTCTTTTCCATTAATGATATTCCATGTGCTATACAGTAGGACCTTGTTGCTTATCCATCCTATATAGTGGATATTGGAAGTCATATTTTAACAGAGACCAGAAGAGGGGAGGACCCTCCCAGCAAACTCCCAGAATCCTTCCCACCAGGCTTACTTGCTGATCAGCTTGAGGCTTATCTTGGGTTCCTGGGCCCCATGGACCCACCTTGTCCAGTCCTTTCTAACGGACAGAGATCTGCAGGCAAGAAGGACCAGAGAGGCAGGACCAGCCTCTTCTCTTTTCCTAGACCTCCTCTGATTTAATATTCCTTATAGCCTTCAGGGGCTTCCCTGGTAACTCAGAGGTTAAAGCATCTGCCTGCAATGTGGGAGACATGGTTTCGATCCCTGGGTTGGGAAGATCCCCTGGAGAAGCACATGGCAACCCACTCCAGTATTCTTGCCTGGAGAATCCTGGTGGGCTACAGTCCACGGGGTCACAAAGAGTCGGACACGACTGAGTGACTTCACTTTCACTATAGCCTTTAGAAGCATAGGACTAGTTCCATTTTGTGATAAGAAAACTGAAGTACAGAGAGGTGAAGACTTGCTCCAGGTTGCACAGCAAACAAATTGCAGAGCTGGGATGCACACCTGGGCTTAGTAGTTTGCAAATCTCAACGCCCTCCCCTAACTGCAAAGCCCTAAATTCTCTAGTTGGAGGAGAGGTGCTCAGAGTTGAGCGTCTTGGCTGTGGCTCCTCTATTTTCACCCTGTCAACCCTCAGGTCCCTCACTGCTGAGTCTACACATCCCCCTTGACCCACCCTTGCCTGAAGTCCCAAGAGCTGTTGGAAATCTGCAACAGTTTCAACTGCAGTGGGAGAGCAACTGACTCTGGACTCTCCTGGGAGAGCAAGGGCACTGTGGTTCTCACCGGAGGGTGAGGGTGGCCAGCTAGACTGAGATGCCAGCTCAGGGTCTGGAGATGTGGTCTCTCTGTTTCTCCTGCCAGTCCAGGGTGTGAGGACCTTCTCCCAGCCTCCCGAGTGTAGCAAAAACAGGCACACAGTCTGCCTTGTCCTTGCCAGGCTGGAACCTGGCCTCAGGCCCAGGCAGATCCAGGACTCTGGGAGCTTGGGAGTCACTCTCTCATCATCTTTCAGCCTGGGGCAGCATCTCTGTGTCAGCTCAACTCAGTTCCACCCATTCCACTTGTATTTCTGGAGCTCCATTCACATGCCAGCCCTGTGCCAGGTACAGATGTCATCTGGCCCTCGGGGGGTTGACTTCATCCCTGTGCCCACAGGAGGCCCCAGCTTATCCACTGTGTGGTCAAGAGCAGGGCTGTCCAAGGGGTGGCAGTCCAGAGAGGTGCAGGGAGCACCAAGTGCCACATCTAGGACGAGGTTGGGTTTGCCTCATTCATTGCACAGGGCATTTCAGTGCCCACAACTGCAAGGTGACAGGCTGGGGGCTACAGTGGAGTTGGGGCTCTGCATCCAGGCTGGAAAAATGAAGCTTGTGTCATAGACAACTCCATAGCAATGACTAAAAAGCCACCCCCAACACACACACACACACACACACACACAGACATACTTGCCTCTGCATGCATCTTGCTTCTAAAATAATCTGCTTCACTGTGACCACTAAAAAGCCACCCCACACACACACACACACACACACACACACACACACACACACACACACTTGCCTCTGCATGCATCTTGCTTCTAAAATAGTCTGCTTCAGTGTGACAACAAATTTGGTGCCAACACCCCAAATACCCATCATTAGGAGAATGAGTGGTACCATGCACATGATGAAATACTACAAAGGAGTCAAAAAGAACAAACTCTTGTCACACAGAACAACAGGAGGGAATCTCACAGCCATCACCGTGAGCCACGGCCCAGATACATGTACCCACTGTCCTGATTCTATCTGTACAAATTCGAGAACAGATAACCAGGATGTGATGATAGAGGTGGGAAGCGTGGGCATCTTTGAGGGGGATGTCTGAACTGGGAAAGCACATGATAGGGAACTTTCTGGCTACTTGGGTGTAATCTCATGAAAAAATATTGTTTACCTCATAGTATGCACTTTAATGTATGCTGTTGCTCTTCAGCCATCAGGTCTTGTCCAGCTCTTTGTGACCCCATGGACGGCAGCATGCAGTCCTTCACCATCTCCTGGAGTTTGCTCAAACTCACGTCCACTAAATCAATGACGCCATCCAACCATCTCTTTCTCTGTTGCCTCTTTCTCCTCCTGCTCTCAATCTTTCCAAGCATCAAGGTCTTTTCCAATGAATTGGCTCTTCCCATCAGGTGGCCAAAGTATTGGAGCTTCAGCTTCAGCATCAGTCCTTTCAATGGATATTCAGGATTGATCTCCTTTAGGATTGGCTGGCTTGATCTCCTAGGTAACGTATGCTATTATATCTTAATTAAAAAGCAAAAACACCCACCCCAACCCCTGCCAAGCAACCTAGTAGAAAGTGACAGTGGACCTTTGCTGTGTTTCAGCTTCTCAGAATCCCTGTTCTAATCACCAGGCCTGCAATTTTCTTTGGGGAGTACCTACCCCACCCCCACCCCCAGTGGACACAGCCTCGGGGCAGCTGTGTGACTGTGCTAACTGGACACTCCCTCTTGGAATCTGCATTTGGGGCAGAGGAAAGAGAAAGACCCCAAATGGTAGGAGTTCATTGGCTGCTCTTGGACACCCATGGAGGCTGCTGGTGGGTCTGCTGGACCCCCAGCCTTCTCTCCATCCTGGGGTCCCCATGATCTTACAACCAACTATATATGGTGGAGGTCAGTTTTAGAGAACTGCTCTAGTGGTGCCTGCACCAAGTTTACACAAGCACCAAGCCTTGGGGGGCCTAGGATAAAGATGGGGGCCCCAACTCAATTCTGTAGGCTTTGGGTCACTGTTCATTGAGGAAGGAAATCAGTGCCCTTCTGAGATGCTCACCCAGGATCTCACCTAACCTTCAAGGGTCTACAGCATGGTGTGAAAGCCTTTGCTATTGAAAATGCCCCTGTGCGGCCCTGGGCATGGAAGACTTTCTGTATTCCAGTTTCTTATTTATAAGGAAGACAGTGCAGACTCCATGACATTCCCTGAGTCCCAAGGAGCAGATTACGACAGTCACTAATCAGGGAAGGGAGGCAGGGACAAGGGAAGAACAGCCAAGAAGTGAGAGTGCAACCTTGGGACTGGGTCCTGGTTCCCCCTCAAGGAACACTCTTGACAATAACTTTGAGCTCTCTTACAAAGCTAAAACCCCTGACAAAAGAAAGATGTTAGTGTTTTCCATTCCAGAGAGAAGGTCACAGTGTGAGAGCCTCAAGAACCAGGGAAGCTTATATACCAGGAGATCACATGAGGTCTCCAGGTGAAAGGAGTGCAGGCCCTGCACACACCCTGATCCTTATCAGCACCTCTGCCCTTGAACCATTTCTATAAAACTCCTCACCAAATCCTCCCAGGGTTGGATATAGTTTTTGAGGGTACAAGTCCACTGTGTCTGCTTTTGCCCGGCAAAGCAATAAAGGTCTTCTTTTTCACTTCACCCCAAACTCCATCCCTGAGATTGAATGTGGCGCTGACGCACAGAGGCCAAGTTTTCGGCATCACCGTCACAAGCATCTTGGATCTGTGGGTGGTTTGCTACATGGCTGGCCTGCCTGTACCAACAGCCACAACTTGGAACCTCCAGTCCAGATCTCTTTTCTGGATCCACGGCAATTCCCCAGAGAGCATCTCCATGTTGAGGCCCTGCTTCTCTCTTCCTTTTGCCTGAACTTCAAGCCTTGCTCAGCCATCCAGGTGAAGGACACATAGCCATCCTCCCTTTCAAGCCGAATCCTTGCACCATCCTCACACCTCCGACCTCCTTAATCCTGCCGTCCCCTCCCTCCTAAGGCAATGTGGGTCCTGAGCAGCCCTGGCCCCCTTTCACTCTCCATCCTCACTATCCGGCCCCCTTATACCTACCGTCTCTTATTTCAGTGGCTACCACTTCTCTCGGCCCAGTTCGTTGCCCACATCCGCCCTCTCCCTCTCAGCCAAAGCGGGCTTTAGAAAGTTAAAATCTAATGACGCCCCTGCCGGTCTAGTTCCCCTCAGTGGGCACCCTTTGCTTCCAAGGCCCCCTTTGCTCATGCAGGTGTCTCCAGCCACCCTCTGGCCACATGGGTCCTCTTTTGGTTCTGTCTCCTGGCCCAGGAGCACCCGTATGAACTGTGCCATTTATATTCGAATGTGTTGAAATCTGGGGCCTTGCCAGCCCTAGAAGGACTGCCCCTCTCAGGATAACTCCTAAGGATGGTAAACAAAAGCGAGTGTGCTTTTCAAATACAAACCAACAATCTTATATGGGCCACTGTTTTCCTGCCTTGATCACCCCAGGGCCAGATACCAGGTAACCAGGGCCAGCCGCTGTGCCCGGAGCCCACTGAAAGCATTCAAACTATCCAGTCCTGTCTGCTGACCCTGCCTCATCCATTCCATTTGCATGAAAACCACAGTCAAGATTCTTATTCACATTCTCCCCTGTTCCTCTGTGTCCTGTCCAGAGCAGCACTCCTGGGACACAAGGTGCCCACTGCCTTGGGATCTGTGAGTATAACCTGTTGTTTTCAATATACTGACCTTCCCACACTGAAATCATAATAAAAAACTGTCCAAAACAGCATCCTTGCCCCTCTTCTCCTGGGCAGCTCCTTCACATCCTCCAGCCTACCTTAGGTGTCCTGCCTCTGCTGACCTCTCCTGTTCTCTCCTCTGAGGCCTCCTATTCCATCACACTGTACCATCATTGGTGGTTTCTTCTTCTTCTTTAAAAATATTCATTTATTTGGCCACGTTGGGTCTTAGTTGCAACACATGGGATCTTCAGTTTTCATTGCAGCATGTGGGATCTTTAATTGTAGTATGCAGATGCTTAGTTGGGGCATGTGGGATCTACTTCCCTGGCCAGGGATTGAACCTGGGCCCCTTGCATTTGGAGTGCAGACTCTTAGCCACTAGATCATGAGGGAAGTTCCCCTTTGATGTTTTCAAAGCTCTGTCTTCCCAGAATGGATCTAACCTTTTGTGGAACAGCAATGACTGTCTTCTAGCTCACTTTTGTATTCTTGGCATATAGTAAGTGCTCAATAAATATTAGCTTTTGGATGACTGAATGAACAAGCAGGTGCTGCTCATAAGTCCCCTTATCACAGAGCTCAACTACCCCTCCAGCCAAGAAGGGACAGGAATAAAACTGTCTGCAAAGTCTTTGCCACTTTCCTTATTGAGAACATGGATCAATTTCCCCTCCCCTTGGATATGGGTTGCCTTTGACCCACGGAAGGTACCGGAAGTGACATTGCAGGTTCTGAGCCCAGTCTTAGTCCCTAAGAGGCCTGCCACTTCTTCTCCATCTTGAAACATTCCTCCTTGGAACCCAGGAGCCATATGGAGCATCCTGTACCTACAAATGGCATGCTCAGCTTACAGTGCAAGCTGGGTTCCCCAAGGAACCTGCCTGCCATGTGAGTGAAACCAAGCAGGAGGCTGTGGGGCTCCTGGGCATGAAAGCCTTTTGACCCCCCATTTCTTTTAGGTGAGACCCCAGCCTCCATGACCTTCCCTGAGTTCCAAAGGGCAGATGTGAACAGTTGTAATCAAGGGACAAGCACCCAGGAAAGCACCTGAAGCAAGACTAAAGGGACCGGAGAAGCTCGCCAAGATTAGGAGACTGACCCCTGAGACCCTCTGTTGCTGTTGCTAAGTTGTGTCCGACTCTGCCACCCCATGGGCTGCAGCATGCCAGGTTTCTCTGTCTGTCATCCTTTCCCGGAGTTTGCTCAAACGCATGTCCATTGAGTCAATGATGCCATCCAACCATCTCATCCTCTGTTGCCCCCTTCTTCTCCTGCCCTCAATCTTTCCCAGCATCAGGGTCTTTTCCAATGAGTCGAATTTTTACATCAGGTGGCCAAAGTATTGGATCTTCATCTTCAGCATCAGTCCTTCCAATGAATATTCATGGTTGATTTCCTTTAGGATTGACTGGTTTGATCTCCTTGCAGTCCAAGGGACTCTCAAGAGTCTTCTCCAGCACCACAGTTTGAAAGCATCAGTTCTTTAGGGCTCAGCGTTCTTTATGGTCCAACTCTCCCATCCATACATGACTACTAGAAAAACCATAGCTTGGATTATACAGACCTGAGACTCTGCTCACACCCTAATCTTGTCAGCAATCCCACCCTTGAAGTACTGTTATAAAAGTGAAAGTGTTAGTTTCTCAGTAGTGTCTGACTCTTTGCAACCCCATGTACTGTAGACTGCCAGGTTCCTCTGTTCATGGAATTTTCTGGGCAAGAACACTGGAGTGGGTAGCCATTCCCTTTTCTAGGGGATCTTCTTGACCCGGGGATTGAACCTGGGTCTCCTGCACTGCAGGCAGATTCTTTACTGTTTGAGCCAACAAGGAAGCCCCAATTGTTATAAAACTCCGCATCAGATCCTCCTGGGTTGGGACACAGAGTTTTCGAAGGCAGAAGCCAGCTGTGTCCCCCTTTGCCTGGCAAAGCAATCAAGCTTTTCTTTTCTACTTCACCCAAAACTGAGATTCGATTTGGCACCAGTGAACAGAGAAGCTGAGCCTTCGGCATCATGAGTGGGGCCATTCCGGACCTTTCAGCTCAGAAACCAGCTGAAGCAGGTGCACAACCCTCCCCGTATGCTGCAAGGAGCAAGACTTCTTATCAAGCACTGCCAAAGTTCCTAGCCCACATACATCATGAGTAAATAAAATAGCTGCTGTTTCAGCCGCTCAGCTCTGTGGTAGAGGGTTAGGTGCTGATAGTCCCAGGTGGGGTGGGGGGAAGATCAAGCTGCATGTCAGGTCATGGTCTCAAACCATTTACGAAGCTCAGAATAACCCTGCCAGGAAGATCTGATCCCCATTGTACAGAAGGAGACTGAGGAGCAGGGATGAGATCATTTGCCAATGTCACAAAAGTAGAGAAAGTGACAGCAGGATTTTGTCTGGCTCCAGACCCTTCTTGCTTCCATCCACCCCACTCCATGTGGAAGAGAAATGAGACTCGATGGATGGACCTAGGGGTGGGCTTAGGGCTAGAACCCAGGAGCCTCCATGGTGGGCAGAGGAGGGGAGACGGTGCTGGGGAGATACCCCACGACCAGCCAGCCCCACATGGCCCCAACACTGGATGGCATGAATGCCTGGCTGCGGGCCTGGTGTGAAATCACATTTTCTCCACCAGGCCAATACTTGGTTGCAGGGTACCCCTGGCCTCACGTTGCCTTGCTGGCCTCAGCTTTGCCTGGGAACAGATGCTGTCAGCAGCAAGGGGACACCCCGAGGCCTGGCTACGCTTGTTGGGAGGCATTAGAGGGCAGCTTTGAAGTGGGGACCTGCAGGCCTCGTTCACAGTCTCTTTGCAGGAGTTTCCTGATCCCTTTCTTCCCACGGGGGTGGGGGCCATCCAGGGCCAACGTGGGCACTCTCGGCTCTGAGGTTTTCCTCTTGGGCACTTGGCTGCCTTGCTCCCTCGGTCCTGGTAGGATGTTGGAGGACTTGGCTGGGCATCACCACTATAGGCTGCCGGCCAGCACCACTGTTTCCTCCATCTCTGACCACAACAACAGTAATAGGTGTGGACTGTCAGACGTGGCCCCAACAAAGAAGACAGAAAAGATGGACAGAGTGAATTATGGTGTGGAGCTGGGATTTGAACTCAAGTAGGGTCTTGCCTGGAGAATCCCAGGGATGGGGGAGCCTGGTGGGCTGCCATCTATGGGGTCGTGCAGAGTCAGACACGACTGAAGTGACTTAACAGCAGCAGCAGCAGGGAGGATGCTGTACTAGCTCAGGTCATTACTGTGTTAAATACACACCTGGTACCTACTTTCAAGTTAAAGACCAGAGGGATTAGAGAATTTATAGTTATATATCTCTTTCCCTTTCGCTTCCCTTTTTTGCCATCACTGACTGTTATTATTGAAACAAACCAAACCTTGTAAGCATACCTAAAGCTTTTAGAATAGCACAAAATGTGCAAAGGAAAAAACTGCTGACTCATAGATTGGATTCCAGACTTCAGAGAGGTTAGTTAAGCTGCCCAGGATCACACAGCATAAAGAGCAGAACTAGAGTTTGCAACCTGCAGTCTTGTCCCTTGCCTTGAAGTGATGTGAAGTTGCTCAGTTGTGTCCGACTCTTTGCAAACCCATGAACTGTAGCCTACCAGGCTCCTCAGTCCATGGAATTTTCCAGGCAAGAACACTGGAGTGAGTTGCCATTTCCCTCTCCACAGGACCTTCCCAACCCAGGGATCGAACCCTGGTCTTCCACATTGTAGGCAGACGCTTTACCATCTGAGCCACCAGGGAAGACCCTTGCCCTAGGCATTCACAAAGCAGTCTGCTTTGGATCAACCGCTCCCTCCAGGCTTCTCATCTGCCTCAATGGCCCTTGTTATCTTCCTTCCTGGGGTGTGTCTAACTCACCTTTGACCTCACAGAGCACGGTGCAGCACTTGCTGGGCACTCAGCACTCCTTTCTGAAGAACAGAGCCCATGGAGGATGGGCAGCAGAGGCACAGAGTGGCCAGTGCCTTATTCCAGGTTGTCATAGCAGAGGGACCAGATCCACGACTCCAGGATAGGACCCTGGAGGCCAGATCGACACACTTACACCTTGGATAAAATCCGGGGGAGGGGTCAATGTTTTGGTCAACAAAGGCCTTGTGTGTTCAGAGAGCACCAGCTGGGTAGGGCTTTGGCGGGGAGATGGGTGGGGAGGCTGGTGCTGGAGGCCTGGAAATAGAGGGGCTTCCGGGGCCCAAGAAGAGGATGGGGAGAATGGAATGGCCCCTTTTTTTCCTCTTTTTTATTCCACCTTGGCCTTGCTGCTAAGGTTGGCAGATAACATACAGAGCACCCAGTTAAATCTGAATTTCAAACAAGCAATGTATATCCCAAATATTACATGGAATAGAATTATACTAAAAAAATGTCCTCATTGCTTACCTGCAGTTTAGATTAAACTGGGTGTCTTATATTTTTATTTGCTAAACCTGGCAACCCTGCAGCTGGCTGCCCAGGCTGGTGAATGGGCATCTGGGCAGGGCAGGGCCTGGTTTGTCTACCGGCCGTGGGGTCCTACTTCCTTGGCAATGTGACCTCAGGCAGATCCTCTCCCTGAATCTTCACTGCACAAGAGAAGTCTGACCCAGACCCTGTGCTGGGCTCCAGCCCCTTCCTTCCTACACTCACCTGACTTGCTTTTCTTCTCCCTTCAAGGCAAGCATCATCCTTCGCAGCCAGCTGTGTCTATTTCATCGTGCTGTTTTACTGCCCTCCCCGCCCCTACCCCCGACTGAAAGCACCACGAAGACAGGGCTTAGATTTTTATCTGTGCATCTTTCACTCATCTGTGTACACGTGTGCCCTCAGAGCGCATAGTAGGGCTCATATGCACTGTCAATGGAAGCAACGAGGAAAGAGAGACACGCAGAGGCGCTTGTCTGAATCCGCACAGTCAGCAAACAAACACCAACGCTGGGGGTGTCGGAGTCCTGGGGACACATGCTGATGGTTTAAACTGTGCTTGAAGATTTCCAAGTGTGATGCTGGAGGAGAGAGCTTCTCAGTGGCGAGATGGGGGCGGGGGGTGGGGGAAGGCCCAGCAAGATGCTCTTTAGTCCCTTCCAACTCCCCACTCTGGGAGCATCTGCAACTGATTGGCCGGCCTATGGCTGACCCCCAACCTCCTGGATGGTGCGAAGGCAGAGGGGAGCTGAGGGGCTTTGCGGGAGGCCTGCCTGGGGCTGTCTAGACAGCAGCCGTTTATGTGGACGGAGCAGCGGCAGCGGCAGTGGGAGAGCCAGGCGGCCCTGCCGGGGAAACAGCCTCCGTGGGGCTGTCACCCCAAGACTGATGGCAGGAAGGCGAGTCAGGATATTGCCAAAGCCTGTCTTCTTCCCTCCTCCCAGGTCCCCTGGGCACCCTGGAGGTCCAGTGGGTGATGAACTGCGCTCCTCAACCCTGGGAGGACGCGCTGGCCTGCGCACACCCATCATACAGCATCCCCCTCTTGAGGTGCAGGGGCTGAGAGGGGGGTGCCTGGCCTGGGCTGGAGATCTGCCTGCACGCTGCACTCAGACCAGCTACAGAAAAAGTGAACCATTCCCTGCTGGTTGGTACATAGCCTTTGTCTACACAACGATCCCTCGAGTCGCTGAGCAGCCTTGTCAGCGGCCACTGCTGACAGTCTTAGACCTGGAGGGCTCTGCGGCTGCCACGGGGGCTGAGGGTCAGGCTGGCTTGCAGGGATGTGGGCTCTCCTAGTGGAGACGGTGGGAGGTCGGGCAGCCTGAATGCTGGGTCACCTGCTAGGTCCAGAGCAGGCTCTCCGGTGTCCAGGTGTGCTGACCAGCTGGTCTCTGATGACTCTTGGCCTGATGAACACGGTGGTAGAGGCTTCAGACATGGGCTTCAGAGGCAGACTGGGGCTCAGATCTGGACGCTGTTTGTCTGGCGATAGCTGCAGTCCAACTGAGACGGGGCAGCCGGCGAAGGGAGCAGCAGATGAACGATCTGGTTGTAAGTTGCATCACTTGGGAAGCACTCTAGCTAGTAGGTAGAATGCACGTGGCAGATAAAAGGGAAAATACTTTAAAACCTTACGTGGATATTTTCACTTAACAGCCCCAGGTGTTACTTACTATCACAACTGCCATGACTTGGCTTTTCGGTGGAGGCCGTGGGCAGTGTGAGTACAGACCAGCCCAGGGGCAGGAAGGTCCCCGCTCTGGCACATCCCTGAGGCTCAGCAGTAGCTCAAGAGGCCTCTGGGAGTCTAGGAGTGAACCGTGGACCCCAGTTCCCAGCATCGGGTTCTGGCAGAGAGGAGCTAGCAGGGCCTGGACCCCCCTTGACCCCAAATCCTCTAATGGGGGCCTGGCTCCTGTCCCATCTGTGTCCCATGTGCAGGAGGGGACGATGGCCAGTCTGAGCTTCCTGGCTGACAGCCCCCTCCCTGGACTGCTCTCCTGGTGATTTCCTGGCCCTGCCCCCCATGCCCCAGCTCCCAGCTTGAGAAGAGGTAGCTCTGAGGTATCGTCTTGGGGCTCAGGTTCATGACCTTAGGAAAGTGACAATGTTTTGGAGCCTTGGTTTCCCCACGTGTAAAGGAGACAGATCCAGACCCCAGAAACAGCCTCTCAGGATGGTTTTAGGGTCAGAGCTAAAGCCGACTCTGAGCAAGAGCTCCATCAGAGCACACAGTTGTGTCCAAGGTTCCCTCTGCGGGTCTCGACATGACTTCTTCCCTCCTTAGGGTGCAGTCTCAGGTCCCGAGGTGGTCTGCACGGCCTTGCCTCACATACCCAGTGGCCCCTCCACTCTCTTCTCTCCAGGCTCCCTCACGTTAGCTCTGCTCCGGCCACCCAGGTCCCCTCCTTGCTGGTGTTCAAACCCACTGCTCATCTGCATCAGGACCTTTGCACACGTTCTTCCCTCTGCCTGGAACTCCCACCTCCCAGATCCCCCATTCCTGTCTCTNCCCCTGAGCCCCAGGTAAGGGGGCAAACACACACTCCCTGGGGAGGACTCTGCTCTCTGGGCCTGAGGGCGGTCTCCACGCAACATCTAGTGAGAAGGGGAGCTGAGACCCCTGTCTCAGGATGGGGGCTGGGAGGGGCTCCCTTGTATCTGGATCCCACCCTGGACAGAACACTTTTCTGTCACAGTGGTCTTGGGGGTTCAGGCTTGGAAGGAGAAAGAACCCGCAGTCCTCAGCAGCAGGGTTGGATAGGACCTGGGTCTGTGCCAAACCCAAGCTACATCCAGGCTCCTTCAGGGCCTCCTTGAAGCTGGTCGAGCCCTCATCCCTCACCATACACAGCATGAAACGGAGGTCCAGAGGCCCAAGTCACCTGCTCAGGGCCGCTGCAAAGGAGAGACGAGCAGCTCCGTCCCGGGGACATCACAGGGAGAGGAGCCCAGACGCCTCGCTCTGCTCCCTTGCCAGCCCCTACTGGACCATCTGGACACCATACCTTTGAGGCTGTCAGGGAAGACCTGGTTATCCCCTTCATCTTGCAGGTGAGGAAACTGAGGCCTCGAGAGGTAAAGTTACTCACGCAGGGTCACACTGCAAGTCAGCTGCTTGTGCCTAAACCTCTTCTGCCTTGTGACCGTGGTTAAAAATAAGATACTTGGACGGAAACCTGGGTTCTTAATCCTGACTCTGCTCTGTGCACTTGGGCAAGTTACTTAGACTCGGGTCTCCCTTTTCAGAATGGGAAGAGCGATGCTAATGGCGGGTGCTGGGACCCTGTTCTGCGTGGCTGGCACTTAGCAGTGCCCCCAGGAGCAATGGCCCTTGTCACTCCCTGAGGTGGAGCAATGGCCATCGTTACTCCCTGAGGTGGCTGCCGGCTCCATCTGACCCGGTTCTTCTCCCGCCCCGGAGTCCAGGCCCCCTGGGCTCCGGCGCTTCCTATGCTGGGGAGGTGGGGGACAGGGCTCCTCCCCTCTCCCGGGAGCGGGGGCACACAGTGTTGGGCCTCTTGGGGGCCTGCCTTTGTTTTCTTCCGCCCCAATCTGTTTTGAATAAACCACATTTTCATCATCTTAAGCTGTAATCCCCAGCATCAGAGGAGTATTGTGAAATGTCAGCCCTTTCTGGAGGAATCTCAGCAACATGTTTTTTAATGTTCAGCATCACATATGGGGACAATAAATACCGAAAATATGTGGAACAGAACAAGGATGGGAGCGTGCTTGGCGCTCAGCTCTGCTTCCCGCTGCCCTGGAGCCTGATTTTTGCATCACAATAAATTAGCCCCAGAGGCTCCCCCGGGAGCCCCTGATCCTGGGAACCAAGTTTTGGGTCCCTAACCCTCTGCACCAGGTGCTCCCGGGTCCCTGACTGGGCAGTGCCTTTTGAATCTCATCTGGGCCTATGCTGCACACACTTGCTGAGCCAAAGCCATCTCCCCACCTAGTAGCCGAGGACAGTGACACAGAATGCAGACCCGGCTCACTCCAGGTTAGCCTTCTGGAGAGTCACACACCGGGGAGCTCCAGCCTGGCTTTGAAGACACTGTGTCACGTTCTTTCCATGTGAGGGTCACAGACCCCTGACTGTCAGAGCCAGGAGGCTTCAAAGATGAAGTCACATTGCCTACGTTCCCCCTCCCAGAGACAAGGAGACGGTGGACTCTCGCCAGCGCACACAGCATGTCACAGCCCCCTCCCACTTCCCTCTCCATCCACAGGGTCTGTATTTGAATCAAGTTCAGTCTCTTCTGAGATGTCTGACTTATACAAGGCGTTTAACCACTCTGAAACTCAGTGTCCTAATCTGTAAAATGGGGGCAGAGTATTTCCTCTTTGGAGCGACTGGGAGGATGAAGGGAATCACTCACAAGAGGCGTGTAGAACTGAGTCCAGCTCCAGGAAATACGGATCCTTTCTATTTCTCCCCGGCACTCTGTCTGTAACAGAGAGAGCGATGCTTACCTGGCTTGCCCCATTGGGAAGTGGAGACCAGAGATGAACAGGCCTCACACATCGTTACACGCTGGTCTCTTATAATGGGATGTCAGCGTTATTATCGGCTCACGGGCTGCCCAGTCCTGGACAGCTGGGCAGGCCAGCCGCGAGCACAGCTGGGGGTGCCTAGCTCAGGTGGCTCTTTCCTGCTGACTGCAGCCCGCGCTGGAGTCAGAGGGTCACTCTGGGAGAATCTGCTCTTCTTCTGAGAGGCCAGGAAGCTGAGGTTCAGAGTGAGAAAGATACTTGTTGCTGGATGACCAGAGGGAATGCTGTCTCCGACCAGAGCCCCTACCTTCAGAGGCCAGGCCTCCCGCCCCCTGGGGTCAGCTGGCTACTCTCTTCTCGCTTAGCTCCTGCAGGTGTCCAGGGAGCTGCCCCACCTGCCCTCTTTCCTCCAAGCCTTGCTACCTGTGGACTGGCGTTTTCCTGGGGTCTCCCTAAAAGTGCACGTCTAGGTGACTCAGAGGAGCGGCCCCTGCAAAACAAGGACCTGAGTCGTCCTGGACTCTGCCCTTTGCAGCTGGGAGACATCAGGCAGTTATCTGCTTCTGCTCCTCACTCCTGCAAAGTGAGGTTAAGCTCCCCCCCAGGGTCGCTGGGGACCAGGACTGGTTTAGTGGCATCTCTGGGTCCTGCTAAGAGCCATAGAAGATGCTCAGTAAACGCTCACTGCTGCTCTCTGGGACGAATCCCCAGGCTCTTCTCCATCCACTCTGGCCCCATCAGGGCAGGGCCCTTTTTGATCTTCTCCTGGCTCCCCAGGGTGCTCCCCTCCCCATCGTGAGTGTGGCTCCCCGTCTCCGGCAGCCCCCTCTGCCCGGCTCGCCGCCAGCAGCAGCTGGCTCACCAAGGCCGCAAACACGAGTGAGTCATCTGTTTTGGTCTGGATCCTGCTGGAGCACAGCCGCTGTCGGCCCCAGGTCAAGTGACCTGAGTCTGTGCCAACAAATAAGGGAGCTGCTCCCCACCCCACCCCCACTCCCACCCCAGTCCCCCAGCCTCTCACCCACCCACCACGCA
>SJYV01051493.1:481544-523108 GCA_006410875.1 Neotragus pygmaeus | reverse complement strand
TGCATTCATCCTTAACTTCAGTCTCTCAGTCCCCACTTTCTCACATGGCCAACTCTTCATCTATTCAGTCCCTTTACTGCCCAGCATGGACCTAGCACACAGTAGGTACCCCCAAAACATCTGTGGACTGGTCAGGTCGCTCACTTACCCCTCTGCCCTCTCATTCAAACTTTCACTCCAAAAGCTGAGCCTGCCTCTTGATCTCTTGGTGAACTTGCAGAGGGAGCCCTGTGTAAGAGGCAGAGAAGGATGGAAGAAGGGGTCCCAGAGACAGGGGACAGGTGGGAGCTGATCGAAGGTGTTGGCTGGGATTCTGGAAGAAGGTTCAGCTGAACAGCACGGTTAGGAAGAGCCTGGAGGAAATGGGGACCTGGCAGGGGCAGGTTAATTAGGGCTAGGGACCCCTGGACCTTGCTGGCTGGGGTAGGTAGAGCCGCAGAGACTGGGAGATGAAAGGACAGGAGCAGAGGCTGGAAGATACTTGGGCAGGGGAGGCCTGGAGTTCATGTGCCCATGAGGATGGAGACCCACCATGCTCTCTCCTGGAGCAGGGGTGCTGGTTGTAGGGGAGGCCTGCTGAATCCAAGGCTTGCTCAGTGGTTAAGGATGAAGTGACTTTGAGGGGGAGCCACCTGGTGGCACCGTACCCAAATTACTGGCTAGGTCCTTAACCAAACCCAGGAAGCTAGACTTCCTCTGAAAGGCCAAAGGGGCCAGGCTTGCAGGACTCTCTCAGGCTCTTATCCCTCTTGGTCCTGAGGATGTGAAGGGGTGAAGAGGGTGATGGCCAGAATCACCGGGTTCCAGGAGTGCCCTGATGAGCCTGTCTGGTGGCAAGCGTCTTCCCCACACTGCTGAATGATCATCACTCCGTCTCCTGCTTCTGGAGCTCCTGTGACCTGGGTGGGTTCAAGGGTGACCACTGGGTGAGTCCGCTGTAAAGGACTGCCCTGCTCCCTACACTCGCAGGCAGCAAGGGGTCAGCACCATGCCCTCTACCCCGTGCAGGGCAGGGTCTCTGCCAGCGCAGGGGCCATGGGAGTCAGAACTGCCCAAACAAGCCGGGCTGCGGTCTACACGCTCCAGAAGCAGCGTGCCCTGTCGCTCCCTTCCCACTGGCTTGGTCCTGGTCTGGGTCTCTGGATGGGCCTTGGGGACAAGGAATAAACCCCTCAGGCTGGAGAAGAATGAGACTTGGCAGTGCAGGCCAGGAAAATCCTCCTGGGGCCCCTCTCCCCACCCAGCCACCCCCACAGTCAGCCAGGGCAGAAGCCTCTCTGGGCTCGTCCATCCTAGCTCAAAACTGATGTTAGTAATACTAACATCAACTCTGATCTCCTGGCTTCAAGACTCTGCTCTAAATCCTTCTCTATTCAGATTCATGTAATCCTTACAACAACCCCATGAGGTTGGTGCTATCGTATGTCCCCTTTTACAGACGAAGAAATGGAGGCAGAAAGAAGTAATCTGCCTGAGGCCACACTATGTGGATAAGCCCTGAAACTCAGGATCTAGCCCTCTCCAATGTGCTGTAGCTGGGAATGTGGAGCGAAAGCCAGGACTGTCGTCCCCCAATTTCATTTCCACAGATTCAGCTTTGTCACAATCCTGCTAGGAAGCTGTTTTACAAGCAGCCAACTGTTGCCCAACCTGTGTCTGCCCCTACCCCTATCTGCATCTGCTCAGCCTGACCAAGCCTCTTGCCTGGAGACCTCTTGGGGTTCTCCCAGCTCCCAGACCTAAAGGCTCTCCTTCACGGTTCCCCTTGCAGAATGATGAAGCAGATCCTTGCTGTTCAAACCCCACTTGGTCAGACCCCAACCATCACTCACTGTCCTTGCTTCCCACAGGGGACCAGCCCTGCACGCCTTCCACCCCATCTCCCTGCCAGAGTCAATGAGGTTCCCACCACCCAGAAATTCTCCTGCTCCATTCTCCACCTGGATTCACCGACACCCTGCTCATCCCTGGAGACCCATTCCAAATGCCCCCTCCTCCATAAAGACTTTCCTGACCTCTCCTCCATGGCAGAGTTTGAACCCTGCTGGGCAGCATGTGCCTGGGTGGCAGGTATGCTGTCTCACTGGAGACAGTGGAACAAGCCTCCAGCTCTCAGTTCCACTGTCTTCTGGCTAAGTCATTGGGCAGAGTATTCAACTTCTATGCCTGTGTGCTGGCTTGCTAAGTCACTTCAGTCATGCCTGAATCTTTGCAGCCCTATGGTTTATGACCTGCCAGGCTCCTTTGCCCAAGGGATTCTCCGGGCAAGAATATGGGAGTGGGTTGCCATGCTCTTCTCATTCAACTTCTATAGTGGGGGGGTCTAATAAATACTAAGTGAGGGACAGGATGGGTGTCTCGAACTGATGTTCTGCTAAAAGGTGCCATGTAACCTGTTTGTGAGCTGAATGTCCCTCTTCTTCACCCTCTCAGGGGGTTGATGTGGTATGTAGTTGGATGGGGGGGGAAGGAACAGGGAGCACCTTGGGGCTCTCAGCTTTAGGGGTCCCCGGACACATCTGTGGCTCCAGGGACTCGAGAAAGGAATGGGCAAAGTCCCTCTCCCTACCCCACCACCCCAGTGGGTGAAAACCCAGAAGGCAGTTCTGCCCAAGTGGGGTGGTCCAAATAAGAGAGATATTGGGGGAGCCTAACGCTCTGCAATCTTCCCAACAAGGCAGGAGACAGGGTGATGGGGAGGGGTGGGGTGGAGTGGAGCAGGCAGTGCTGCATCTCCTGCTTTCTGGAACCCTCTCCCTGCAGGGTCACTGGTGAAGCCCACGTGGGTTTCAACTCTACCCTGTCCCATTGCTGTGGGAGGAAGTCCCACATCTGGCTGAGGTCTCTCTCTACCCCACTGCTCCTCCCTAGAGCTGCCAGACGTCTGAGTCTTGAAGTGTGCAGAAGCACCCAGAACCCCATCCACAAGCTCCAGGCTCTGCAACTCCATCCCCAGCAACCTGGGCTGGAGAGTGGGAACTCGGTAGCTGTGGCTGTGAGCTGGCGGGACAGCAAATCCCGTCCTGGAGCTAGGGCGCAGTAATTACTCTTGCTTCTTCCTCCCAGTGCTGCTCTGAAGAACACAGAGGGGGTTGACAGGATCAGGGAGACTAACAAAAAGCAGCAAGAGGGGGTCCAGAAAGGGATCCATGGCTCCCTGAGGGGTGAACTGTGTGCTCTGAGGTGGGAACTTGAAGCCGCCTTCCCACTGGCTCTTGTGCCGTTCTTGCTCACCCTAATAGCTTTGACCGCTGCTTATTTTCTTCCTATAGAATTGGATTCCCTCTTCCAGTCCTGCTTCCCTTCCTCACCTGTCTCCATCCCAGGCAGGCCTGCATTATAACCACCCATGCTCTGTCCTGCCTGGGTGGAGGTGGGGATGGAAAGTGACATGGACACAGGTGCATGTGGGTGACGTAACATTTTCTGTGTTGTATTGCAGTAGGAAGTGAGGGCAGGCTTCCTGGAGGAGGTTAGGGGGCTTTGTGGAAATGGCAGGCTGGAAGGATCAGGAAGTTTTCTCCAGGGAGCACAAAATGCAGAGTGAGCCAAGGGGGCCGGTTCCAGGTCTGGTCTCCGAGAAGCACAGGAAGTCTTGAGGTTCTGATCTTCCCGTGCTGGTGGGATCAAGTTGGCAGACCACGTCCCCCTGACCTGGCTGTATGCTGGGAGCCCAGGTGTGCTGCCCACCTACAGAAATTTGCAATTGGGGGTCACACCATGGGAGTAGCAGGTCAACACAAGTGACACAGGTGCAACCTGCTTCAAACACGGACACAGGAA
Source organism: Neotragus pygmaeus (assembly GCA_006410875.1). Taxonomy (NCBI): domain Eukaryota; kingdom Metazoa; phylum Chordata; class Mammalia; order Artiodactyla; family Bovidae; genus Neotragus; species Neotragus pygmaeus. Next base: position 519,325 of record SJYV01051493.1, on the reverse strand, counting down.
GATGCCCATAACCTCACAGATGGCAGCAGGGTGAAACCAGAAATACACACACACCGGTATGCACACACGTGTCCACCATTTACAGGCCCAGTCACTTTCACCCTTGCCTCACGTAAAGTATGTGCACACGAGCTTTTGGCTGAGACTTTCAACAGTTACCATGAGCCTCACCCTCATGACACCCCCAGGGTTCTCTCTTGGGAACTCTGCCCTCTCACTAAGGGTGGCAGCCTTGGGGCCCCAGCCTTTATGCAAATGCCAAACCACAGCTCCCGCTGTCTTTTCTCTCCTCTCTAATTGACTGTTTTCCCTCCTTGCTGGGGCTGCGGGAACCGCGAGTCGACATTCAGGAGGGATCTCCCCCCCGCACTGCCCGGCCTCTCCAACTGGGGCTCCCGGCGCTTTTAATCTAGTTACCTTTCCATCAACACACTGGGAAAAGGACACAGAGGGGCGTAATGATATCTGTGGCTGTTGACGTTCAATTAACCACATAACCTTTAGACCCGCTCTCTTTCTGTCTCCCAGACCCCCTCCCCCAAGCCAGCTGCCCCTCTGAGCCTGACTCTGCCCCAGAGGCCCTCAAACATCACCCCACCCCTCGACCTGGTGCCTGGGGAGATACTCTAACTCCGTGGGGGAGACAAGCCACCAACCTCAAATACAGCCTCACTTCCCATCTGGCCCCTGCTGCCCTGGGCTTTGCTGGACCCTGAGGCCACCCCTAGGTCCACCCTCATGCCAGGAGCGAGGGGGTGCCCCAGGGAGCCGGCACCCTGCGAAACTCCACTTTCTGGCCCTCGTCTGGGGCCAGCAGCTGTCATTTGCCGGGCGTTCCGCTTTCTCCACTGTACCATGCTAATTTTTCGAGGGACAATTTTTCGACAATGAGTCCTCCAGCCCGAACAGAAACCCTTTATGGGGCCGGCCCCAGGGAGGCCGCGGCGCTGCCAAGGCGAACAAAGGCGCATTGCTGCCGCGAACATGCCTGCGCCTTTCAGGCCCGAGAGCGCAGAGCAGGCCGCCTCCAGCCCCGCCGAGGTGACACCTGGTCCGCCGCCTCCTGGCGCCCGCTCAAGTTATCCATCCTGGGGCGGGAGGAGGGGCAGCGCGGAAGACTCCAGAAGCAGCGTGTGCAGGTAGCCGGTCGGCCAGCGCTGCTTGGCAGGGAGTGCGGGGGTCGGAAGAGATTCAAATCCCAGAGCTGGAGCACTTAATTAGGCTGATATCATCCCGCACAAATGTTCCTCCGAGAGGAAGGCTTCTGGGCGCCAAAATTATTTTGTGATTAGGTGCGAAAACGAAGAGAAATTATCCTGCCTTCTGAAGAACTTGGAGGGATGAGGGAGGCAGCAGTGGGGAAGCCCAGGGTGCCGGGACCCGCCACCCTCCCCAGCCTAGCCCCGGCCCACCCCAAACTGAGACAAACAGGCTCAAGTGTGCACCATCCCTTTTCACTCTCAGCCTTTCCTCACTGCCCAAGACCTATAAAGTTCAAGAGTGACTGGAAATGCCTGGATACCTTCCTATAGGTTGGTTCTTTGATCTTTACGCCAAGCCTGAAAAGCAATACACCCTCTTATCACCCCATTTTGTAGATGACGAAATGAACTCAGAGTAGCATCTTGTCCAAAGTCCCACGGTAGCCCGTGGAGAATGCGGTAATGGCATGGGGCCGTTCCTGCAAAACGCTGTCTGGAGTTGTGGCCCTACTGCCAGGAACACGCCCATCACCATCTCTGCTCTGAAGATCTGCCTTACAATGAGGGCAAGCATCTCAGCTCTGGAGAGGAGGACCCTGTGGGCAGCAGCAGATAGGAAGAGGCAGTGCTAGGTTTAGGACACACCTCCTTAGAGCCACAGTTTAGACCAATCCCAGGCCCTGAAAATCATGCGTCCCGCTGGCCCTGCCCAGTACCTGCACAGGAGCCACAGGCCCAGGGTCTAGCACTATAAGGGCCTAATGGCAACCCTAGGACCTGATCCAACTCTGTGGAGATGTTCTCACTTATTGGTTGGTACTCATCCTGTTCAGTTCAGTTCAGTAGCTCAGTTGCGTCCAACTTTTTGCGACCTCATGAATAGCAGCATGCCAGGCCTCCCTGTCCATCACCATCTCCTGGAGTTTACCCAAACTCATGACCATCAAGTTGGTGATACCATCCAGCGATCTCTTCCACTGTCATCCCCTTCTCCTCTTGCCCCGAATCCCTCCCAGCATCAGGGTCTTATCCAATGAGTCAACTCTTCGCTTGAGGTGGCCAAAGTATCGGGAGTTTCAGCTTCAGCATCAGTCCTTCCAATGAACACTCAGGGCTGATCTCCTTTAGGATGGACTGGCTGGATCTCCTTGCAGTCCAACAGACTCTCAAGAGTCTTCTCCAACACCACAGTTCAAAAGCATTAGTTCTCCGGCGCTCAGGTTTCTTCACAGTTCAACTCTCACATCCATATATGACCACTAGAAAAACCATAGCCTTGACTAGACAGACCTTTGTTGGAAAAGTAATGTCTCTGCTTTTTAATATTCTGTCTAGGTTGGTCATAACTTTCCTTCCAAGGAGTAAGCATCTTTTAATTTCATGGCTGCAATCACCATCTGCAGTGATTTTGGAGCCCCCCAAAATAAAGTTTAACACTGTGTCCACTGTTTCCCCATCTATCTCCCATGAAATGATGGGACCAGATGCCATGATCTTAGTTTTCTGAATGTTGAGCTTTAAGNAACTGACCTTTTCCAGTCCTGTGGCCACTGCTGAGTTTTCCAAATTTGCTGGCATATTGAGTGCAGCACTTTCATGATTTGAAATAGCTCAACTGGTATTCCATCTCCTCCACTAGCTTTGTTTGCAGTGATGCTTTCTAAGGCCCACATGACTTCACATTCCAGGATGTCTGGCTTTAGGTGAGTGATCACACCATCGCGATTATCTGGGTCGTGAAGATCTTCTTTCTACAGTTCTTCTGTGTAATCTTGCCACCTCTTCTTAATCTCTTCTGCTTCTGTTAGGTCCATACCATTTCTGTCCTTTATCGAGCCCATCTTTGCATGAAATGTTCCCTTGATATCTCTAATTTTCTTGAAGAGATCTCTAGTTTTTCCCATTCTCTTCTTTTCCTCTATTTCTTTGCATTGATAGCTGAGGAAGGCTTTCTTATCTCTCCTTGCTATTCTTTGGAACTCTGCATTCAGATGCTTATATTTTTCCTTTTCTCCTTTGCTTTTCACTTCTCTTCTTTTCACAGCTATTTGTAAGGCCTCCTCAGACAGCCATTTTGCTTCTTTGCATTTCTTTTTCTTGGGGATGGTCTTGAACCCTGTCTCCTGTACAGTGTCACGAACCTCTGTCCATAGTTCATCAGGCCCTTTATCTATCAGATCTAGTCCCTTAAATCTATTTCTCACTTCCACTGTATAATCATAAGGGATTTGATTTAAGTCATACCTGAATGGTCTAGTGGTTTTCCCTACTTTCTTCAATTTCAGTCTGAATTTGGCAATAAGGAGTTCATGATCTGAGCCTGTACTCAGTTCATGATCTCATCCTATACTGGTTGTTAAATATTTTGATATTACCCCAGTTATGTATATAATAAAGTATTTTGCTATGACAAGTATATAAACAGTGAGTGCTCCTGTGTGTGCTCAGTTGTGTAGGATTCTTTGCTCCTCAGTGGACCATAGTCTATCAGGCTCCTCTGTCCATTAAATTTTTCAGGCAAGAATACTGGAGTGGGTTACCGTTTCCTACTTCAAGGCATCTTTCCAACCCAAGGATTGAACCCACGTCTCTTGTGCCTCCTGCATTGACAGGCAGATTTTTCACTACTAGCGCCACCCGGGAAGTCCATATATATAAAATATATACATAAAATCGGGATCTAGGTACTATCCTATTCAATCAAGCAACCAATCATTCTTGAGTTACTCATTTAGAAAGTTATTGATTATTGATTCATTGAAGCATTTATTTCTGTGCATGTTCTCTCAGAGCTCAGTTATTAATTATGCTATAGTCACTCTATCTTCATAAATCCCTTTTCATGGACCTGGGGATATCAGACAGGCCTGGAAGTCTCTTTTTGAGGAGCCTGTGGTTGACTACAGGGGCTCAAGTGTGTGTACTGTCTTTTTTAAACCGAGAATAAACAGGTGACTGGCAGGAGGGAAGAATTCCAGCTATTCAAAGAGGGGACAGGTGGTTTTGTGAGGAGAGGGCAACTGAGCTGAGCTGAATTTTGAAGGATGCACAGGGTGGGGACATGAGGGTGGGGGCCCTTGGCAGCTTGAGAGTAGGCAGTGAAGATGGTCAGATATGCATTTTAAGCAGAGTTACTTGTGACATGAGAGAAGAATCCAGTAAGGCAGAGGTGGCAGCAAGGGTTACTTCCAGAGCTCCTGGGCCACCACACTCCATAGACCGAGTTGCGGCAGTGCCAGGCTACAAAAGACCATGGGCTTTGGGACAAGTCTGCGTTCCAACTTGATTCTCTAATTACCTAACTGGGGAGGCTCAGACAAGCTACCGAGCTTCTCAAAATCTTAGGTGCTTCAGCTATAAAGCAGGGACGGCAAAACAGCAAGCCTATTTCATCCAATTGTCATGATTCCTCCATGAGCTTGGCACACAGTAGGTACTTTGGCACATAGTAGGTGCTCAGCAAAGGGCCGGGTTTTGTTTGTGTGTTTGTTTTGTTTTTGTGTTTGTTTTGTTTTTCCCTGCCAGGATGGTGGAAGCAGGGACCAGAGAACAGAGGATGAAAGTGAGGGACTCTTTAAGATCAAATCAGCAGACAGGAAGCAGCAAAGGAAAAACAAAGCAAAACAGATTGTGATGGTTGAGATCTGAGGATGGGGAGGAAGAGAGTGGCCTTATCAGAAACAGGGACACTGGAGGGCAGATTAGTTTGTGGAGAGTATTAGTTTTCTGTGACAAATTACTCCAAAACATAATGGTTTAAAGCAGCAAGCACTCATGGTCATTTTCTTCAAGCAAGGCCACAGTTGTACCTGAGACCTGCTTTCAAGTTCCCAGTGAGAAGGAATCTGGCCCTACTTGGGTCAGGAGTATTCTCAATCAGCTATAGCAGGAAGAACACTCAATGCATCCCTGGGGTGCCTCTGGGCGTGCGTGTGTGTGCGTGTGCATGTATCCCAGTGTGTGCTCACAGGTAAATTGCATGCGTGTCTGTGTGTGTGGTCATCATGACAAAGAAGTCATCATGAGTGAGGCTTCCGTTCCCAGAAGTGTCAGCTGCAGTAGCACACTTAATCTGGGAAGGGCCTCACTGGAGCTTTTTTTAATCTCCATGGGCCCTACGATCTCTGTCACAGCTACTCTGATGTTGCAGGGCCAGAGCAGCCACAGGCAATAGACACAGAACAAAGAGAATGAGCCAGGCTGTGTCCCAGTAAAGCAATTTCCAAAACAGGCAGCCAGCCAGATTTGGCCTTTGAGCCATCATTTGGCAGTCCCTGAACCCAATGCTGAAATTATTGCATGTTTGTTTTAGATTTTTCATTGTTGTCTGCAGTGGACATGGAGATGCACAACCCCCATCCAGCCTCCATCTTGCAGCAGAGCCTCCTGTCCAGAAGGACTGGCTGCCAGCTGCAGGCAATGTGGGCAGCAGACAGCCCTGGGGGGACCTCGCCAAGGCAGCCCCAGCTGCAGGAGTCTCCCCACTGAGGACATGCCCTTGCCTTTGCTGGGGGATGGCCAGCAATGGGGTGTAGTGGAGAGAGGCTCGGCCATTTTGTCCCAGAGTGCCTCACTGGTTGGCTCAGCTTTCAGTGGGCCTGTATCACAGTTCAACATTCAGCTTTGTTCAATCCTGCCTTTACCAGCCTATGCATTCCTTGGAGAACAATTAAAAAAAACTCAAATTTGTAATGTCATGAGTCTGGTACCAAGAATAGCTGTTCTGATGGACCAGAAGAGGAAGAGATCTCTGAAGGCTGAAGCAGTCAAGGATGGCTTCCTGGAAGAGTTGGCATTGGAGCTGCCTTTAAAGGATTCCTTAACAAGTTAATTTGCTGAATACTGGTGCTGAGCTGGCTGTTCTGAGGAAGAAGCAAGTCAGGGCTCCTCTGAAAAGGGGGGAATCTCACCCCAGCACAGGGCACAGAGGGCTTGATGCTGGGGAACAAGGGCTGGGCTGACCTGGGAACTAGGTACATTTCCACCACAAGTAAGGTCTTCACAGCCAAGAACTCCTCTCATGTTGAGTCTCCAGTTCTGAGTGCATTTCTGTGCTTCTGGTTTGGAGGTATCCCTGGATGGGTTTGGGAAAAAAGCAGAGAACAACAAGCCCCATGCCCTTCCTCTCCACTGTACCGGCTCATCCTACCGCAGACTCTTCCACTGAGCCCTGTGCTGTGGTCGGGCTCTCAAAGAGGCCACACCCTCGTGCTTCACAGGGATGAAGTCACGGGAGCTGTGGGGAGGGGCAGAGCAGGGGCCTGGGGAGGAGAGCCCAGGAAGGCTTCGCAGAGTTGGAGTCAGGTGAAAGAGTGAGTGGGATCAGGGAGGGCAGGAAGAGGGGAGGGGCCCTCAGAGAGAACAGTGGCCAGGAGTGGACCCCATCAAGGCCTGGAGAGTCTTCGGGGAGCCCGGGTGAGGCTCCATGCATGTCGGTGGTCTGGGCCCCATAACCTCTCTGATCAGTGCCCCAGTTATAGGTTAGGGATGTTCCGCCCTTGCGCCAAATCCTCTGGGCTCAGGCCCACCCCAGGGCCTGGGTGTCTGCTCCCAAGATGGGCTTATCCCTCATTTATCCCTGGTCCCATCACCAGCCAGCTGGGAGAGGAGGTGGAGAGTGGAGGTGGGGGCACTGGGCAGGAATCAGTCATTCAACAGAGAGTTACTGAGTGCAGGTGTGTGACAGGTGATGGAGTCCATAGTAAGCAAGGACAGATACCTGGGAAAGCTTCAGACTCTGATAGTCCCCTTCCTGAGAGTGACCCAAAGGTGAGAGTCACAGCTGTGTCAGGAAGCCCTCACATGTGCTGAGGATGCTGGCAAAGCCAGGGCATTTCCTCCCCCCAAAATGAGCAAAAGATGAATTGAAAAATGGGTGGAATACTTCAAACAAGGCCTAACGCATCAGGGGAAATCCAGAACTTTGCCTGATGTTCTTACACTGACTTGACTGCTAGTATTTAATGGTGTTGGGGGAGGCTGGCTGAGTGCCCCAAATGTTTCCAGGGCTCATATGCCTCCAGAGTCTTAATCTGCTTTGTAGAGGGTCATGAGGACATGGCTACAAGTGTGGCTGTGGAGTGGTGTGTGAAAGAAGGAAAAATTAGAAACAACTCCAATGCCCACCTATGGAGGACTGGTTCCCCATGTCAGGGGACGTGGCCTGCTGTGCTCCAGGTATTGAGAGAAAATGGGAGGATGTGGGATCCCGCAGAGATGCCCAGCTTAGCAGCAGCAAAGCATTACTGATATAGGCCACTTGGGTTTTGTTTTTTAAAGTGTAGAGGCACAGAGAAGCCTGAAAGGAAATATTCTAGAATGTAAGAAGTGCACACCTGCAGTTGGTGGAATTACAGCTGGTGGATTTTGTTTTATTTTACTTTGTAATTTAACTTTATTTCACTTTTTAATTTTATTTTGCTTCTTTTATTTTATTGTACTCTGTAATTTTTATTACTTTGCTGATAATTTCCTTTTTATTTTATCTTACTTTATCTCATTTGATTTGATTTGACTTTATTTTTGCTTTTATGTGTTTTCCAAATTTTCCACAATGAACAGATATCACTCTGGTAATCAATTACAAGCTTCAGCAGTTCCTGTAAAGCACTGGCCAACCGTTTCTAAGCTCTCTGGGGCTGCTGCTGAGAGCTGGGCAGAGGGGATCAGGTGGGGGCCCTGACCCCCAAGATCTCCAGCCTCTTGGAGTGGGGCTGGGCAGGGATCTCTAAGCCCTGAGAATAGAAGTGCCCAGAACCCTTTCACTGAGCAACCCCTGGCAGGAAAACTCCAATGAAGGGGCAGATTTGGAGCCTTGGGGTCCCCCACACAGAGAACATGAAGGAAGCAATACAGACCAGAAACTGCTTGAGTTGGTTGTGAAGACAAACACACAGGGCTGCAGCCCCAGCTGGCAGATTTCAACACCAGTTTCCCTCCTGTTTACCTGCCCAGGGGAGCTCTGGGCACAGGGCCAGGCCCACCCGCAGCCTGGGTGCACCCATGTGCATCCCTGGCAGAGCGGGACCTGGGGAGGCTCCCAGGAGAAGCCTGGGATGCCCAGCTAAGGCCTGCAGGATGTGGAGGCCAATGCGACAGCTGGAAGCAGGGAAACAAGGGGCTTGGTTAGGCCTTCAGGTGGGGCCGGCAAAGCTGAAGCATCAGCTGACCACACTGGACGTGGGGGAGGGACGACGCCAGGTGAGAGTCTGAGAGGGGAGGAAGGGACCTGGTGTTTGAGAAAGGATGCAGGAGCTGTGAACCCAACAGACAGTTCAGGGGCAGGTTTTGAGGCCAAGTGGGGAGAGAGGTGAAGCCAGAGGCTGGGGCTCTTGATGAGACTGGGCTGCTGTGAGAGCATGTGGGGGACAGCAGGAACCCTGACCAAGCCACCGCCAAGCAAAGGTGCTGGATGGACATGTCACTGAGGGCTGGGCACCCCTCAAGCAGCCAGGACACTGGGGGCCAGGCTGTGCTGGCAGGCAGAGGGAGCTCCGAGCCACTCTGCCTTGCTCATCAGTGTCAACGCGGCGGCACCAACAGGGCAGGACAGGAAAGCCTTGGGGTGATGCCCCAGCGGAGAGGAACTCTCATTGCTTATAGTCCGCCTTGCTCCGGAGTGTGATGGTCTCAGGGCCAGGGGCTAGCAGGGGAGCGGCCTGAGCTGACTGGCAGGGCTGACTGCTAGAGCTGTTCTGGGGGGAAAGGGGGGCAGCATCCCAAATCTGAGGGGCCTCCCTGTATGCGGGACGGCTGGTCTCTCCAGTGGAAGGGATGGTTCCTGGAAACCCATTGCAGGAAAGGACAGCTCTGCAGCCACACCCTACAGTGGATCTTGGGTTCAATTACATTTCCTGACTTCGGTCTCAGCTTTGTGTAACTGGGTTCTTGCCCCTCTTGGTAAATATTTTTGGTTTTTAAATAACTTCCCCATTTACTCTTCCCCTCTCTAGTGTGTGGTTGCCTCTTCAGGAGTCTCAAGTCTGAGGAAGGAGGAGAAGACACCCCACCCTCTGGGTCCCCAGCCGCCACAGGAGGGTAACGTCCTGTGGATGGACCCCCAGCCTCCGTCACGCCTTCTGATGATGGCAGTCACCCTGCCGCCTAGAAGACAGCCTCCCCAGAGGCCTTGAGCCAGAACGGCCCAGCTTAGCCGCTCCCAAATTCCTGTCCCGCCGAAACCGGGTGAGATAATAAACGTTATTGTTGTTTGGGCTTCTGAGTTTTGTGGGAATTTATTATGCAATAGAGAAAATGTTGGAGAGCACAATGCTGAGTGAATGGTGAGGGGTTGGGGGGGGGGGGGGNAGCTTAGCCGCTCCCAAATTCCTGTCCCGCCGAAACCGGGTGAGATAATAAACGTTATTGTTGTTTGGGCTTCTGAGTTTTGTGGGAATTTATTATGCAATAGAGAAAATGTTGGAGAGCACAATGCTGAGTGAATGGTGAGGGGTTGGGGGGGGGTGGGTTGGAGTCCAAGTGAGGCTGGAGAGGGGGGCAAAGGAGGATGGGGCTTGAACTTGAGAGCCCCAGGGAACCCTGGGTGGAGGGTGTTCAGCAAAGGCAGGATACAGCAAGATGTCACGCTAGGGAGTGAGAACCCTTGAGAGGCTCCTGCAGGGATGGGTGGGGCTGGGGCATGAGGCTGAGCTGGGGCAAACGAGTGAGGCTTGCAGAGTGCCCTTAGGCCCAGCAACCAGACAGTTAGAGGGGCCCTTGGTCAGAGCCATTTTGTTGGGTTGTGGTGAAATCAGACCACACGGTCTGAGAAGTGAACGGAAGGTGAAGAAGTGAATAGATAAAGTATAACCACTCCATCACAGAGGTGGCTCTGAAGGAGGAGAGAGGCAGGGCAGGGGGCTGCTGCCTCTTAGCAAGGGGCCTCCCCACTAGGGCTCCAACACTCCCTTCCTCCAAGAGTGTCTGAGAACCTACAAGTTGGGCATTCACTCATGGTGGTCTCCAGGTGGGTCCTGAAGAGCAGGCAAGATCTGCCCTGGATGGTGGGCTTCTCCTCACCTCCTCGGTGTTCCCTGCCCCACCCCCCCACCCCTGAGTGGGTCTGTAGANCCATGTTATGCATTGTTTTGTAATCTGCTTCACACGTGTCACTTTTCATTGCTGTTTGCCAGTACGTAAAAATCTCTCATCTCCCCCACCCCTGAGTGGGTCTGTAGAGTCAACTAGTGAACAAGCAAGTGTCTGCTTGGATTGTTACAGGTAGAGAAAAAGGGCAATTTGCAGACTGGCGTTTCCAGATGATGGAGCAGGTGGCCACCACCTCCCTGTGCACTTGAACATGTCTTGTTAATGACCAAGCTTCCTCCCCACGTCATGACATGGGCAGCAGTTCGGAAGGTCACGTGGATGGCTGCGCTCTCAACTCCGGAGCTGGTCACACTTGAACAACCTCAGACTTTGCTTGTCCATCACTGAGTCAGGGGAGGCATGAGGGCCAGCAGGGTGTCCAGGTGAGAGCCCATCTGGGCTTGAGGTCCAGGCGATGGCCTTGACGGGGCTCTGGAAAGGAACAGCCTCCACCAAGCCCAAGTCCGATGGCAAATCTGGGGCCCTTCACAGAGGAAATTCCTCAGCCTCGCCGTGTGATAACAGGAGGCCTGACAACAGTCCACAAGGTCTGCCATGAGGACTTGACTGACATGGAGAGGCAGCCAGAAGGTGGTGGAATGGGCAGTGCATGCAGAGGACTTTCCATCTCTGTCCTTCCACGTTGGATTGGCTGCTCCACTTCAGCTGTAAGCAGGGGCACAACCGGGGTCAAATTCAGTCTCTCTCACTCTGAGCCTGTGTCCTCTTCTCTGGGGAGGCCGAGAACTTAGATGACCTGATTTCTTCAAAATGACTGCAATCAAGGCAGAGAGTTATTGGCAAAGGGATAGACACATAGATCAATGAACAGGATCGAGAGCCTGGAAATAGACCCATATATATGCCCAAATGATTTGCAACAGAAGTGCAAAGGCAATTCCATCGTCAGAATCTAATCTTTCAGCAGATGGTGCTAGGATAATTAGCCATCCATAGGTGAACAATGAACTTTGATCCATACCTCACATCATATACCAAAAAAATGACTCATAATGGAGTGTAATGTAAATGTATAATTTAGAAGTATAAATTTCTAAGAGAAAAATATCGGTGACCCGTGTTAGGAAAAAGAGACAATTTGTAACAAGAAAAATTCATATATTGGAGTCTGCCAAGATTTAGAATGTTCTTTGAAATGAAGACGAGATGGGTTCAGAGTCTAGTAAGGATTCTCAAAGGTCATTGATAAGAAAATGGACCAAAGACGTACGAGTCTTTTCAGGTGCAAATAAACACCTGAAAAGATGATGAGCATACCTAGTGGCCAGGGATATGCAACTTAAAACAGCAGTAGGCTCCTGTGACACACCTATTAGGATGGCTAAAACAAACAGAAAAGGACCATACCAAGGGCTGACAAGGATGTGACACAAGACCTCTCATACGGTATTGACGGCAACGCAGAGATGTACAGCCACTTCGAAAAACTGCTGGCAGTTTCTTAAAAAGCCAAACATAGCCCTACCATATGATCTAGGCTCTTTGCTTCTAGATATTTACCCAAATGGAATGAAAACTGATCTCCACACGAAAACCTATACGCGAATGGTTATAGCAGCTTTTGTTGTTGTTGTTCAGTTGCTAAGTGTGTCTGACTCTTTGTGACCCGTGGACTGAAGCACGCCAGACTTCCCTGTCCTTCACTATCTCTTGGAGTTTTCCAAAACTCATGGCCATTAAGTTGGTGATGCCATCCAACCAACCATCTCATCCTCTGTTGCCCCCTTCTCCTCTTGTCCTCAATCTTTCCCAGCAGCAGGGTCTTTTCCAATGAGCTGGCTCTTCTCACTAGGTAGCCAATGTATTGGACCTTCAGTCTCAGCATCAGTCCGTCCAAGGAATATTTAGGATTGATTTCCTTTAGGATTGACTGGTTTGATCTCTTTGCAGTTCCAGGGACTCTCAAGAGTCTTCTTCAGCACCACAATTTGAAATCATCAGTTCTTCAGCACTCAGTCTTTTTTATGGTCCAACTCTCATTTTATTCATAATCAATTCAAGCTGGAAGCAACGCAGATGTCCTTCAGGAGGTGAACAGGAAGCAAGTGGTGCTGTACCCATACAGTGGTGTGAAATTTTCAGCAACAGAAAATAAGACAAAAACAACGTGGATAAACCTTAAAGCATTTTGCTAAGTGAATGAAACTAGAAATAAAAGATAACATAATCATAATGTATGATTCCATTTTTATGACATTTTGCAAAAGACTATTGGGACAGAAAACAAATAGGTGATTGCAGGGTTGAGGACAGAGGCTGAGTACAAAAGAGCAGCTCAAAGGCGGTTTGGGGGAATGGGACTGTTTTATTTGTTACTGTGCTGGTTAAATATACAACTATATGCCTTTGTCAAAGCCCATGGGACTGTACACTACAAAAAATAATTTTCACTACATACAAATTCTAAAAATTAACCAGGGTGTGACGAACCCAAAATAGAATGCAGATTGTGACCAATGAATCAGATTTTATTACAAATGAATGAAATAATCACATTTAAGGAGATGGGGGTGAAAGGAGATACCTGAGTAATTTAAAATAGTGTTTTGTTTGGTTGCTATAAGACTAAATCAAAGGGTCTATCCACAAACATGTACACCGGTTGATGAGTGTGTTTCTCACAGGGTACAGGCAACCTGACCTGGCAGGGTTCTGACACCTGTGTGCTCTGCTCAGTCACATCCAACTCTTTGTGACCCCATGGACTGTAGCCTGCCAGGCTCCTCTGTCCATGGGATTCTCCAGCAAGAATACTGGAGTGGGTTGCCATNAACCTGACCTGGCAGGGTTCTGACACCTGTGTGCTCTGCTCAGTCACATCCAACTCTTTGTGACCCCATGGACTGTAGCCTGCCAGGCTCCTCTGTCCATGGGATTCTCCAGCAAGAATACTGGAGTGGGTTGCCATTTCCTCCTCCAGGGGGGTCTTCCCAACCCAGGGATTGAATCCATGTCTCCTGAGTCTCCTGCATTGCAGCAGGCAGATTCTTTACCCACTGAGCTACCTGGGAAGCCCCTGCATGTGTGTATACTAGGGCTGAACAAACAAGTAATTTACTGTGGATAAGGACAGGGTTATCACTTCAGAAAAAAGAAACTTTCAAGCACACAAGGAGAAGATGCTAGAATGAACCCTGTGGTGTTGGGTTGGAGTTGGAGGTGTCACCTTATGTGTGTACATACCCATGTACACACGCATATATAAACGGACACAGGAAGAGGCACAGATGTGTGCACACCCGTGGCTAGCATATAAGCCTGTATTTCCTGGCTCTGCCCACTGAGGGCCTGGAAGCAGTGATGTGTGTTTCTAGCACACAAACCTTGGTTCCTGAGAATCACCCTCCAACAGAAGGAACCAGGGTTCCTTGGGGGAAGTGATTGATTCCAGGGCCGAGGCAGGGAAAATATAAAGCTAAAAATCATAAATGCATACCAAAATGACACAGGGCAAAGGAGAGAAATTCCAGTGCCAGGAAGATAAGCTTGATGTGCTTTCTCTGATTCCTATCACTAAGTACAACAAAAACCCCCAGGCCGTATATAAAGCAAATATTAGAAGATCTGAGAGGTGGACAGAAGAAGGCAGACTGTCTAGGGACACTTGGCGGCTATTTTATTGGAGTATGTTGGTTATTGACTAAAACATGTCTTAATAAACCCTTCAGTTCAGTTCAGTCACTCAGTCATGTCCGACGTTTTGCAACCCCATGAATCGCAGCATGCCAGGCCTCCCTGTCCATCACCATCTCTTGGAGTTTACTCAGACTCACGTCCATCGAGTCGGTGATGCCATCCAGCCATCTCATCCTCGGTCGTCCCCTTCTCCTCCTGCCCCCAATCCCTCCCAGCATCAGAGTCTTTTCCAGTTAGTCAACCCTTCACATGAGGTGGCCAAAGTACTGGAGTTTCAGCTTCAGCATCATTCCTTCCAAAGAAATCCCAGGGCTGATCTCCTTCAGAATGGACTGGTTGGATCTCCTTGCAGTCCAAGGGACTCTCAAGAGTCTTCTCCAACACCACAGTTCAAAAAGCATCAATTCTTTGGCGCTCAGCCTTCTTCACAGTCCAACTCTCACATCCATACATGACCACTGGAAAAACCATAGCCTTGACTAGACTCATGTCAAATGACAAAGATTCTAAGACCATTCAAAGGGAAAAGATTATCTTCAAAAAATTTAGCTGAGAAAATGATGTTCACATGCAGAAGAGTGAAGCTGGAACCTTATATACAAAAATTAATTTCAAACAGATCAAAGACTTAAATGTAAAAACTAAAAGCTCTTCAAAGAAAACATAGGGGAAAAGCTTCATGACATGAACTTATTAATGATGTTTTAGATATGACACCAAAAGCACAAGCAACTAAAAGAAGAAATAGGTAAGTTGGACCACACTTGAATAAAAAAATTTCTATGCACTAAATAACACAATTAATAGAGTAGAAAGTCAACCCATAGAAAGAGAAAATTTTGCAAATCATGTATCTGATAAGGGGTCAACATCTAGAATTCATAAAGAACACCTACAACTCAACAACAACAACAAAAGCCTGATTTTATGGCAAAGAATCTGAACATACACATTTTTCCAAAGAAGATATACCAATGATCAGCAAGGATATATTCAGTGATACTAATAATTAGGGGAATGGAAATCAAAACCACAATGAAATAATACCTCACACCCATTAGGATACCTGGTGTCAGAAAAACAAAAACATCAACCAAGGGGGAAAAAAAAAACCACAGAAAATAACAAGAATGTGAGAGAATGTGGAGAAATTGGAACTCTTGTGCTTTGCTGGTGGGAATGTAAAATGGTTCAATGACTATGGAAAACAGTATGGTGATTCCTAAAAAAATTATAAATAGTATTATCATATGATCAAGCAATTGCACTTCTGGATATATACCCCAAATAATTGAAAGCAGGATCTTGAAGAGATTTTGGTAGGCTTAAGGTCATAGCAGCATTATTGATAATGGGCAAAAGGTGGAGGCTGCCCAAATGTCCATTGATGGATATATTGAAAAAATGTGGTACATTCCATATATGTAATGGAATATTACTGAGTTTAAATAGGAAGGAAATTCTGACACACGCTGTTACATGGATGAACCTTAAAGACATTATGCTAAATGAAATAAGCCAGTCACAAAAAGTCAAATACTATATGATTCCACTTTTACGAAGTATTAGAATAGTCACATTCGTAGTGTCCTAGGTACCATGGTGGTTGCCAGCGGCTGGGGGAAGGGTGGTGTGGGGAGTTACTGTTTAATGGATAAGAATTTCAGTTTTGCAAGATGAAGAGTTCAGAGATGGATGGTAGTGATGGTTGCACAACAATGTGAATGTACTTAATGCCACTGAACTGGAAAAATGGTTGAGATGGTGAATATTGTGTCACGCATGGTGGTGGTTAAATCGCTAAGTCGTGTCTAACTCTTGCAACTCCATGAACTGCAGCCTGCTGGGTTCCTCTGCCCATGGAATTCTCCAGGCATTAGTCACAACTGAAAAAAGTTCTCTGTCTTGTTTAGGCTGCCCTTTTCCTGGACCTTTAGTTAGTGAGAGCAGGCTTTTTGTTGGGGCTTTTTTTTACCCNTGCTGGGTTCCTCTGCCCATGGAATTCTCCAGGCATTAGTCACAACTGAAAAAAGTTCTCTGTCTTGTTTAGGCTGCCCTTTTCCTGGACCTTTAGTTAGTGAGAGCAGGCTTTTTGTTGGGGCTTTTTTTTACCCCCTGGTCTCTGTCCATTGGTGTTTCTGGATTGTTGACTCTTTTGCTCAAAGTCTGAGGTATATGAGGCAACTCTCCGGTATGTGGTTTCCTCGGGACCCGAAGTCCCTAGCCAGCTGGTCTCTTCTCTCCATTTTTGAGTCCTTTTATGTTAAAAAAATTTTTTTAATTGAAGTATAGTTGATGTACAATATTATATAAATCATGTGTGTGCTCAGTCATGTTAGACTCTTTGCGACTCTGTGGACTGTAGCCCACCAAGGTCCTCTGTCCATGAAATTTTCCAGGCAAGAATACTGGAGCAGGTTGCCATTTCCTATCCCAGGGGATCTTTTTGACCCAGGGACTGAACTTTCATTTCTTGTGTCTCCTGAATTGGCAGGCAGATTCTTTACCACAGAGGCACCTTATATAAATTACAGGTGTATAAGTCACAGTTTTTAATGGTTATACTCTATTTATATTTATTATTAAAATGTGAGCTATATTCCCTGTATTGTACAACATAGTCTCTTGGCTTATTTTACACCTAATAGCTTGCATCTCTTAATTTCCTACCCTTATTTTGCCATGCCCCGCCACTCCACTGATAACCACTACTATGTTCTTTATATCTGTGTCTGCTTCTTTTTTTGTTATATTCACTCGTGTGTTGTATTTTTTAGATTCCTCATATAAGTGATGTCATACAGGGTGTACTTTTCTGCCTGTGAGTTTTCTTCTATTGGTGTGAGAGTTGACACCAGGGTTTTTAGTTGTTCTTGGAGGGAGTAGTTGGGAAACGCCCCCATCTCCCCAGAAATGGAGGTCTCTGCTGTGTTTTTAGTGGTTCTCCAGGCAATGTTGTACTCTCCAAGGTCTGAGGACTACTGACCTCACACCGGAGCCCCCCGTCTCCAAGGGCAAGAACTGGGTCATCCTTGTTTCCAACGAGTTCCCTAAGCTGCCCAGAGTCCTTGCCCCCAGACCCGTGCTGGGTCTTCCAGGTGATCCTTCCCCACACTCACTGCTGCATGAGTTCATTGATTTATTCCCTGCTCCACTGGCTACCCGTTCTGAGCTTTCTCTTGTTTTCCTCAAGCAAGAGGTCAGACCTTCCTCTTCCCCTACTTCCCAGGCCTCCGGAAGGTGCTGGAAAGCTCTGGGTCAAAGCACAGCAGAGAAGCCTCTGTATTTTCCTGCTCAAAGAGCCAGCCTCCCCACACCTCAGCCAGGCCAAGCCTTCAGCCAGAAGGGACTCCTTTCTTCTGGGTCCTCTTAGTGCCCAGGCTAAGTCACTTCCATCGTGTCCAACTCTGTGAGACCCTGTGGTCTGTAGCCCTCCAGGTTCCTCTGTCCATGGGATTCTCCAGCAAAGAATATTGGAGTGGGTTGCCATGCCCTCCTCCAGGGGATCTTCCCGACCCAGGAATCGAACTGGCATCTTTTACATATTCTGCATTGGCAGGCAGGTTCTTTATCACTAGTGCCACCTGGGAAGCTCCACATTTATCGAAAGACTGTGGGCTTAGCAGGTGTAAAACACCACACTGCCCCAGATCCAGCCCTTCTCAGAGCTCTGAGGAGGGTCTTCTGGATTCTAGCCCTTTACAGAGGACAGTCTCATTGAATCCTCCCAATTCTTGAAAGATCAGACTTAGTACCAATTCACTGAGGACAAATGGAGGTTCAGAGAAGTTACTTCATCTGCCCAAGGTCACACAGCTGGTGAGTGGCAGGGCAGGAGGGCCAGGGGTCAGGTGGTCTTCAGCCCAAGACTTTCTGCATATGAGACATCCCAGATGTGGGCTTGTCTTAGGGACCCAAAGCTTCATGAAGCATCATCAGTTTGGACCATTGTCCACCTCCAAGGACTGAATACAGTCCTCACGGCCATAACCTGTGTTCCATGTGTTTGGGTAACAGGTAGGTTCCACCTGACTTTAAAATCCAAGAGGAGGAGGAGCAAGAAGCCAGCTGACTCGAGATTTTCTGAGGAGCATGCAGGTTTCTGTTTCCTTGCCTCAAAAGGCCTATCTGGGTTCAGGGTTAGAACCACTGTTTCTTCCACAAAGCAATTAAGCTGCTCCAGGGACTCTGGTCGGCCACTGAACACCGTTCTTGAGAAACAATGGCAGATGTGTACATTCAGGAAGCCTCCCGCGGCTGACGACTGGCTGTCTTTGGACGTGGCCCAAGAGCCGGTGCGCTGTTGGTCTCTGGTCCCAGTCCCAGCTGGTCCTGGCTGCCCTGGGTGAGGATTTTTGCTGGACTGGATTCTTGGGACTTGACTTAATACATACCGAACTGTCTGAGTCTTACATCAAAAAAAAGAAAAAAGAAAGAAAGAAAAACCTTCCCTGGATCTCAGGAATAGTTGTCATCATAACCCTCAAAGCAGTGACAATCCAGCTTCAGGGCAGCCACCTTTTCCCGAGGCCCACCATGTGCCAGGCTGATCGGGGGTCTGTTTGCTGGCCTGTGGGGCAGGCATTGTTTTTATCTATTCGTTGTACAGATGCAAAAGCAGAGGCAAAAAACAACTTCAAAGGAGCTCCCCCCCTTTTTTGGTAACTTTTTAATCTTTAATTTCAAACTTACAGAAAAACTCCAAGAATAGTACAAAGAATTCCTGTTTACCAATTTTACTGGGATTCCATTGTTGTTAATATTGTTGCCACATTTGTTTTATCATTTTTTTCTTTAAAAAAATTTATTTATTTTAATTGGAAGCCAATTACTTTACAGTATTGTAGTGGTTTTTGCTATACATTGACATGAATCAGCCACAGGTGTACATGTGTTCCCCTTCCTGAACCCCCTCCCACCTCCCTCACCATTCCATCCCTCAGGGTCATCCCAGTGCGCCGGCCCTGAGCGCCCTGTCTCATCCATCGAACCTGGACTGGCGATCTATTTAACATATGATAATATACATGTTTCAATACTATTCTCTCAAGTCATCCTACCCTCGTCTTCTCCCACAGAGTCCAAAAGTCTATTCTTTACATCTGTGTCTCTTTTGCTGTCTCGCATATAGGGTCATCATTACCATCTTTCTAAATTCCATATATATGTGTTAATATACCATATTGGTGTTTTTCTTTTCCGACTTACTTCACTCTGTATAATAGGCTCCAGTTTCATCCACCTCATTAGAGCTGATTAAAATGTATTCTTTTTAATGGCTGAGTAATACTCCATTGTGTGTATGTACCACAGCTTTCTTACCCATTCATCTGCTGATGGTCATCTAGGTTGCTTCCATGTCCTGCTTATTGTAAACAGTGCTGTGATGAACATTGGGGTACACGTGTCTCTTTCATTTCTGGTTTCCCCAGTGTGTATGCCCAGCAGTGGGGTTGCTGGGTCATATGGCAGTTCTATTTCCAGTTTTTAAAGGAATCTCCACACTGTTCCAAAGGAGCCCTGTTTTTGTAGTGCTTCCTGAGTTCAGATTCTTCTCTTAGTGTAAACTGTACACCCGGGCGAGGAACTGACACAGAGCTAGCATCGCTAGGCATTCAACAATAAACATTGGTCAAATGAACGAAGAAGGAATTCCTTGTTTGTTTATTGTGATCTTTGACATCATTTAGATAAAATTCCCCCTCAGCGCAGAAGTCCCTTCAGACACCGTGCCTCCAGACACCACATCCCTGGCCGTGTCATCCACCTTGAATATTTCCAAAGATGGGGAGTTCACTCCCTCCAGGGATAGCTCTTCCCACATTTGAAGAGCTCGAATCCTCAGAAAGGACAGTAGTTTCTCATTCTGAGCTGGGCTCTGCTTCCCTTCCTTGGGCCCAGGAAGCCTTGGCTTTATCCAGGTTCTGGTTTTATCCTTCGCTGTGTTTGAGCTCTTTCCATATCTATAGGTCTGTTCTTAAAAATCAAAAGGGGGGAATTCCCTGGTGGCCCAGTGGTTAAGACTCCACACTTGCACTGCAGGGCGTGAGGGTTCCATCCTGGGTTGGAGAACAGAGATCCCGCATGCTGTGTGGTGAAAGTGACAGTGAAAGTGAAGTCGCTCAGTCGTGTCGACTCTTTGTGACCCCAGTGGGCTGTAGCCTACCAGCCTCCTCCCTCCATGGGATTCTCTAGGCAAGAGTACTGGAGTGGGTTGCCATTTCCCNATCCCGCATGCTGTGTGGTGAAAGTGACAGTGAAAGTGAAGTCGCTCAGTCGTGTCGACTCTTTGTGACCCCAGTGGGCTGTAGCCTACCAGCCTCCTCCCTCCATGGGATTCTCTAGGCAAGAGTACTGGAGTGGGTTGCCATTTCCCTCTCCAGGGGATCTTCCCAACCCAGGGATCGAACCCGGGTCTCCTGCATTCCAGGCAGACGCTTTAACCTCTGAGCCACCAGGGAAGCTGTGTGGTATGGGCAAAAAAATCAAAAGGGGCCTATCCCTTTTCCTCTCAAGTTTTCTCACTTGGAGACTTGGAGGAAGGCTGGCCAGAGACTCCAGAGCCTGAGACTCACTGACAGGGTGACCGCTGAGGGAAGGGCAGTGTGTGTTTAGCTGGAAGAAGGTAAGCCAGTAGCAAGGTGAGGGTGTGCGCACAGCAGACAGATGAAGAAATAACAAGAAGAATGACAAGTAATCATCACTGCAGTTCTTGGGTACTGGGCTCACAGCTTTCCTTGTGTCATCTCACCTGATCCTATAGGAACCCTCCACAGTGACTTACTGTTCCCATTTTACAGATTGGGGAACTGAGGCCCCAAGAGCCCAAATCCCATGTCTAGTGTCACTCAGCTGATTAGTGGAGCAGTTGGCATGCAACCCCACTTGATCTGACTGGATCCTGCCCTCCCACTCGTCCCGTGCATGGGGGTCACTCTGCTCTTGGTGGCCAGAACCTGGCTGACAGGTAGAAACTGTAAGAAAACAGGTGGGAGCTCTTTCTAGAAGCCAGGGATATTGGGCTGATGGAATTAGTTGCCTTAGAAGAGGGTGACGCCAATATGCCCAGATGGTCCAGGAGAAGTTGTGGACAGGCCTTTGGTTCACACTTCTTCAGTTGAATCCAATTAAAAATTAATAGCTGGAAAAGAAATTAATAGCTGGGAAAACCTTAGAAAGAAAAAAAAAGAGAGTGAGGGATGAGTGGATTTTGTGGTATATCTTGAGGCCAATGGTGTTTTGACCACAGCTGGGAACTTTCTCTTTGGCGCCTGCTTCTCTCAGTCTTTCCCCAAATGGTATGATGCCCTAAAAACTGGGATCCTTGGGAGGTGGTCTTGACTCTGCTCCCAGGAGCTGAGAAGGGGAGAAGAGAAGATGGGTCTTTTGCTTGAGGAAGCCCAGGCCCCCCACCTAGCCTGTCTATGCCCAATCCCATGTCTAGAGGGGCTGCCTTGTCATCCATCCACTTTTGTGCAACCAGGATGGCCAATGAAGGCCCAAGCTAGATTTCTTTCTTCATTACCAGTGCCTCCAGAAAGGCAGAGCTCATGAGTGGAGATGGGAAGTAAGTATCAAGGAGAATATCACCAAGAGGCTGCCCGCCTCATCCTGACCTAGGTTCAAATCCTGACCCTACTACTTCCCAGCTGAGGACCTGCGCTATAATCTGTCTGCACTTCCTCTCTAAAATGGGGATAAACACCTTCCCACACAGAGGAAATTCTCAGTGAATGGTTACTGTTTGGACAAACTCCGGGAGAAAGTGAGGGACAGGGAAGCCTGGTGTGCTGCAGTCCATGGGGTCACAAAGAGTCGGATACAACAGAACAACAACAATACTGGTACCTCCAGCTGGAAGTCTAGGGTAAGGGAAAGAGCAAGGAAAGAGGATACAGAGAGAAAAGACATGGTTCTCAGGGGTGGGGGGATGGGAGTGGGGTAGGGATGGGGTGTATGTCATGTAGTCGTGTCTCTTTGGCTCATCTGTGGAATGCACTGTAGCTCCTGCTTCTCTGTTGTGGCCAGCCCTGGGCCACAGTAAGGTCCAGGCTAANTGCGGGGGGGGGGGGGGAGGGGAGTGGGGTAGGGATGGAGTTTGGGATTAGTCAATGCAAATTGTTATATACAGCATAGATGAACAACAAGGTCCTGCTGCAGAGCACAAGGAACCATATTCAGTACCCTGTGATAAACCATAGTGGAAAAGAATATGAAAGAGACTATATATATATATGTATGTATGTATGTATAACTGAATCATTTTGCTATACAGCAGAAATTAACACAACATTGTAAATAAACCATACTCTGATAAAAAAAAAATTAAAAGAAATAGACCAGTGAGGATTATTCAGACCCAAAACTTTTTAAAGAGATGTTTTGTTTGCTGGACAGTATTTCAGTTCAGTTCAGTCACTCAGTCGTGTCCAACTCTGCGACCCCATGAACTGCAACACGCCAGGCCTCCCTGTCTATCACCAACTCCAGGAGTTCACTCAGACTCATGTCCATCGAGTCAGTGATGCCATCCACCCATCTCATCCTTGGTTGTCCCCTTCTCCTCCTGCCCCCAATCCCTCCCAGCATCAGAGTCTTTTCCAATGAGGCAACTCTTTGCATGAGGTGGCCAAAGTATTGGAGTTTCAGCTTTAGCATCAGTCCTTCCAAAAACACCCAGGGCTGATCTCCTTCAGAATTGACTGGTTGGATCTCCTTGCAGTCCAAGGGATTCTCAAGAGTTTTCTCCAACACCACAGTTCAAAAGCATCAATTCTTCCACGCTCAGCCTTCTTCACAGTCCAACTCTCACATCCATACATGACCANTCTCCTTCAGAATTGACTGGTTGGATCTCCTTGCAGTCCAAGGGATTCTCAAGAGTTTTCTCCAACACCACAGTTCAAAAGCATCAATTCTTCCACGCTCAGCCTTCTTCACAGTCCAACTCTCACATCCATACATGACCACAGGAAAAACCATAGCCTTGACTAGATGGACCTTTCTTGGCAAAGTAATGTCTCTGCTTTTGAATATGCTATATAGGTTGGTCATAACGTTCCTTCCAAGGAGTAAGCATCTTTTAATTTCATGGCTGCAAGCACCATCTGCAGTGATCTTGGAGCCCCCCAAAATAAAGTTTAACACTGTGTCCACTGTTTCCCCATTTATGTCCCATGAAGTGATGGGACCAGATGCCATGATCTTCATTTTCTGAGTGTTGAGCTTTAAGCCAACTTTTTCACTCTCCTCCCTCACTTTCATCAACAGGCTTTTAAGTTCCTCTTCACTTTCTGCCATAAGGATGGTGTCATCTGCATATCTGAGGTTATTGATATTTCTCCTGGCAGTCTTGATTCCAGCTTGTGCTTCTTCCAGTCCAGCTTTTCTCGTGATGTACTCTGCATATAAGTTAAATAAGCATGGTGACAATATACAGCCTTGATGGACTCCTTTTCCTATTTGGAATCAGTCTGTTGTTCCATGTCCAGCTTCAGCTGTTGCTTCCTGAAGCAATTCATGGGGTCGCAAAGAGTCGGACACGACTGAGCGACTGAACTGAACTGAACTGAACACAGTAGATGTCCTCTCATTTCCACTTTCTATGTGGTGAGATGAGCCTCAGAGAAGATGAGTGACTTGCACAGGGCCACACAGGTCTTACATAACTCAGCTGGAGACCTGGGAGGTTGGGCTGCAGGGGGCTCACCTTCATCCTGTCCTGGGAAGCCACTCACTCTCTCCAGGTCACTGGTTCTGGACTGCAGAATAGTGCAGTTAGAGAACTTTGGTCTCTGATTTCTTCTGGCTGGTGAGTCCCAGGTTCATGAACTTCAAGCTCTGAGTGGTTTGAGATCCAGGGCCTGGCTGGGAGTGGGGTTGGAGGCATGTCTCACCACTGCTGCCATCAAGGGCCAGGCTGATGCCCACGCGGTGCTGGGGCTCATCTGGGGCTCATCCAGGAAACAGCCCTGTCAGACCTGGGGTCTGCACCTTTTCCCACCCGCCTTCTGTCAGGTCCTTCTGTGCTTTAGGAGATGAATTACATTTGTCTATACTTCCAGCTCTGTCTCCTGCAGGCTGCACAACAACCTGGCATCTGGGTGGCAAGGAGTCCCCTCCTGGAAGGGTGAGGGTCAAGGGCATCCGGGAGAAGGAGGCCGGGGAGAGGACAGGACCTCACAGTGGCAGCAGGCTCCTTGAGGACAGCCCAGCTGCTGCCCCCCAGGACCCCCTCGGCCTGGAACAGAAGCTGGGGGAGGCCAAGTGGTGTCACTTCCCAGAGCAGGAGGCTGAGTCACCCTCCTGAGGTCATGCAACTGGTGAGTGATGGGCCAGGATCCTGACAGGGTCAGCGTGACCCCCAACCCCAGTCTCACCACGAGCTCTCTTCCCAGGGCTGGACTCTGCCTGCAGCATTATTGCCTGGTCAGGGTGCCCACTCCCACCACCTCACAGGCCCACGGGGTCAGAGCTGGGCCTGGGCTTCAAGCAGCTCCCTCTTTCTTCAGAAGGCCTCCAAATGGAGGCGCACGCCCTCCTCAGACTTCCCTGCTGTCAAAAGGCAAAGGGCTGTGGAGAGTATCTTGCATATTCTTTTTCAATGTTTTTTTTTTTTAATTGTGGTAAAAGTCACATAACACAAAATACACTGTTTTAACCCTTACTCAACTGTCCATTTCAGTGGCAACAAGTACGTCCACACTGTTGTGCAACTCTCACCATCACCTATCTCCCAAATTTTTCACCGTCCTAAACTGAAACTCTGTCTCCATTAAACACTAACTCCTCATTCCCCAGCCTCTGGCATCTGCCAATGGACTTTCTGACTCTACAGATTGGACTATTCTAGGTACCTCGTAAAAGTGGAATCAAACAGTATTTGTCTGTGAAAATGAAAGTGTTAGACATTCAGTTGTGTTTGACTCCTTGAACTCCATGGACTGTAGTCTGCCAGGCTCCTCTGTTCATGGCATTCTTCAGGCAAGAGTACTGGAGTGGGTAACCATTCCCTTTTCCAGGGGGATCTTCCTGACCCAGGGAGCAAACCCAGGTCTCCTGCATTGTAGGCAGATTCTTTACCATCTGAGCCACCAGGGAAGCCCATTTATCTGTACTTAGTGTATATTGGAATGCACTTTTAAGGTTAATTTAATATATGTCCTACAGATTGTACCTTTTTATTCGCCACTATACAGTAGGTTCTCATATATTAACACATATGTGGAATCTAGAAAAAATAGTACAGAGGAACATATTTGCAAAGCAGAAATAGAGACAGACGTAGAAAACAAATGTATAGATACCAAAGGGAGAAAGGAGTGGGTGGGATAAGTTGAAAGATTGGGATTGATATATACACACTACTATGTACAAAAATGGGGCTTCCCAGGTGGCACAGTGATAAAGAATCCGCCTGCCAATGCAGGAGATGCAAGAGACTCGGGGTTAAATCCCTGGGTCAGGAAGATCCCCTGGAGTAGGAAATGGCAACCTGCTCCAGTAGTCTTGCCTGGAAAATTCCATGGACGGAGGAGCATAATGGGCTACAGTGCATGGGGCCACAAAGAGCTGGCACACGACTAAGTCTCACACACACACATGCACGCACACACACTTGTATAAAATAGGTAACTAATGAGAATCTTACATCTTCTTTGATGGACAAGAAAACTGTGGCTGAGGGAGGGCGGCTGACTCCCAAACGTGCTTGTGGGTGAGGCCTCCACACTGTGTCTTCCAACAGTGATGCCTTGTCACATAAACGTGGGAAGGACCAGGTGCAGCCATGAGCAGTGCTGTCTGTTCAGCCGTGTAAATATTCCAAGAATCCATGAAATGGAACAGCTTGTTGCTGGGGATGGTTATGGTGCCCAAGCGCTCTCCTGTATGGGCCAGAGGCACCAGAGAAGCAGCTAAAGTCACGCTCCAGCAGTTCTCTCGTTTTGTTATTCCCCATCTGAAGAGGGAGAGGTTAGACCAGTTTCCTTCCAGCCACCAGCTCCTGGGTCCCTCTTCTGGGCCTTGGTTTCACTGTCTGTGAGACCCGACTCCATGTCAGCTTGTTGTTTGCACTAACAGAGGCAAGGGCTCTGAGTGCAAGGAGGGTACAAGGGAGCCAGGGATCTGCCGAGCCTCTACCCACACTTAAAAATATATTTTTTTCTTTTATTTTTTGCAGTATGGAAAGTAATCTTCTTTTCTTTTAATTTTAGTATAGTTGATTTACCCTGTTGTGTTAGTTTCCGGTGTATAGCACAGTGATTCAGTTATACATATATTACACACTGAGGCCCACTGCCCTCTAGCCACAGCCTCCACTTCAAAAGGCTCTCCGACCTCACAGGCTGGTCCAACACAGGGGCCCTGCCATCTTTGGAAACAATGTCGCCTGTTTACCTGACAGAGCGTCTGCTTTCTTTTCATCTTGGAGGAAAAGAGCTCCCGCTGGGAGCCGCTAAGCCCAGAGTAAACGGATGACCTCGTGGTGCCTTTCTGCCCGAGGTGGGGTGACCAGCTTGCACCCCAACTGTGCAAACAGACCTGAGGCTCGGGCCGCAGGGGCGGGGCTGCCCGGCTGGGAGGGGCCTGCCCTCTCCCAGACCCTCCTCCTCCCTTTGTGGTTTCGGGTTGAATGGGGAGAAGCTCAAAGGCAGGGCAGGGAAGGTCAAAGCCAATTTGCAGGCCAAGCGTTGGGGAAGAGAGCGGGGCAGAGACCACGTGTTTCTGGAGGCCTGACTTTCACCTGGAAACCACCCTGGCTTCCTCTCCCCGCTTCTGCCTGCAGCGCCCAGGCAGGGCCGGCTGGTATCCGGGCTACTGAGCCTCAGTTTCCTCATCCTCAAGGCAGGGGTGAAGACAGCTGTCTACTAGGCCTGAGCCCTCCTCCAGGGATAGTGATTTATGATGCGGGAGCTGCTGCTGGTGTTGCTAAGTCGCTTCAGTCTTGTCCCATTCTGTGCCNGGCTACTGAGCCTCAGTTTCCTCATCCTCAAGGCAGGGGTGAAGACAGCTGTCTACTAGGCCTGAGCCCTCCTCCAGGGATAGTGATTTATGATGCGGGAGCTGCTGCTGGTGTTGCTAAGTCGCTTCAGTCTTGTCCCATTCTGTGCCACCCCATAGATGGCAGACCACCAGGCTCCCCTGTCCCTGGGATTCTCCAGGCAAGAACACTGGAGTGGGTTGCCATTTCCTTCTCCAATGCACAAAAGTGAAAACTGAAAGTGAAGTCGCTCAGTCATGTCCGACTCTTAGCGACTCCATGGACTGCAGCCTACCAGGCTCCTCCGTCCATGGGATTTTCCAGGCAAGAGTATTGGAGGGGAGTGCCATTGCCTTCTCCAGTGATGAAGGAGGGAGAGCTCCAACTGTGGGAGCTGGAACCAGGTGCCTGCGGAGCAGGCAAGGTGTCCTGGGGGAAGGCCAGACAAAGCCATCAGCTGGGGCTGGCTAGCACCTGCCAGGGACACAGTGAAGACACCCACTCCCTCTCTGCAACAACGTGATCCCCTTGTGGGTTGTTACCTCTGGGAAAGAACTTGCACTCCCCTGCTTCCTAGATGCCAGTCCTTGGGAGGCTCCTAGGTCTCCCTGACAGTTGGTTTTCTCCTTTATAAATGGGGATGAGAAGTTTGATAACAAAGGGCTCTGATGAAGATGAAAAGAGGAACCTGATACATAGTAGATACTCAACAAACATTAGTTCCTGGGGGTTGACAAAAGGCAGGCCCTCCAACCCCTGTGAGGAGCGGGGGAGGCTGGGAGAGCCCATGATTCTGGTGCCCCTCCTGCCTCCCTTGTCACTGACAGACAGCAGACCTCTGGGCTGTGGGGACTCAGGTAGGCCCTCCCAGGGGGTGAGCGCTGAGTATCCCACTGGTTGCAGGGCCTGTGCCTGTGGGTCTTTCCCTCTGCCCTCTCCTGGCTGCACCCCAGGTCTTGCTTTCTTATCTGGGCAGCCAGGGCATATGTGACTCCTGGCCCTACTCTGGGGTAGAGAAGGTGGGAAAGCTCAGATTCTGTTATGCGGGTCAGTGGTCCTCTTAGCATCAGGACCTTGGCTCAAACACGTGGCGTCTTCCTGGGTTCCTCGGCTTTCATTTTCGTAGGCAAGCAAAGAAAGTGGAGAGGAAAGGCAGAGAAGAGGTGTCATATTTAATGAGCACCTTAAAGCAAGCTCATGCTGCTGCTGCTGCTGCTGCTAAGTCTCTTCAGTCATGTCCGACTGTGCAACCCCATAGACGGCAGCCCACCAGGCTCCCCCATCCCTGGGATTCTCCAGGCAAGAACACTGGAGTGGGTTGCTGTTTCCTTCTCCAATGCATGAAAGTGAAAAGTGAAAGTGAAGTCGCTGAGCCGTATCCGACTCTTTACGACCCCATGGACTGCAGCCCACCAGGCTCCTCTCATAGGCATCAGAAATGTGCTTAGCTTCACTTAGCAAACTCAATGTACTGTACATTGGAGGTTTAGTTTTCTAACATATCAGGATTCTGGAAATGGGTGACTGCTGGTCTTGCTCAGCCACTGGTGATGGTAGAGAGGACTGGGATCATTCCAACTTTGGGCTCATCATCCTTAGCATGGGCCTACTTGTTGCCTCATGGTGGCAAGATGGCTGCCTGAGCTTCATCAGGAAATAAAGGGTCCCCTCAGCTCCCTGTTGGTGTCTCATAGGCCAGAAATGGGTCATGTGACCACTTCTGCAAGCAGATGCTGAGGATGCAAACTCTTGACTCTACTTCTCCAGCCTCCAGCTGGGCAGGCAAGGGTGAGTGGAGGGTGTGGAGTGAGGGAAGTGTGTCGAGTCATCCAGTCGATGGCCTGCCAGAGGAGATGGTGCCACTCACATCCCAGTCTTACAGACGAGAAGCTGGTGCCAAGGGCAGAGAAATGCTTACTCAATACACAGTTTGATTGATTTACTTTGACATTCTGGGCTGGCAACCAGAGATTGAGAGATAAAAGCCACTCCCTTGCCTTCCAGAGCAGGGAGGAGAATAATAGTATTAACAATAACAATGTAATAGATGAAATTCACTAAGCATGCACCAACTGCCAAGTGCTTGCTGGGTACTTTCTAGATTTTTGTCTTGTCTCAGGCCCACTCCAACCCCAAGCTATCAGCATGATTCTTTCTGCTGCAGAGAAAGCCAAGTCTTGGTGAGGCCCACAGCACGCACATCTGCTCCCCCACTCCCACCCCACCATGTTGCACCAGGCAGTGGTGTAAGGCCCTGGGGTGAATGATCTGGACTCTTGGGCAGCCCACAGAAAGAGGGTGCCATCCCCCTGGAGAGCACGTGGGATTCCTGGAGGCAGGGAGATGTGCGTAGGATTTGGAAGCGTCAACTGGAATTTCCCAGGCAGATCAGGTGTGGGGGGGGGGGTGCCCAGGTGGAGAAAGACATCTGAAAGGACTCTTTAGAAGTGATGTTAGTAAACTCTGAGGTACCCCGAGGGTCTGTTCACCAACCCTTCCCCAGAAATCTTTGGAATATCAAAAATAAAATCATACTTCTAACATCAGGGAGCAGTGTGAATAACAATAAAATGCAAAGAATATTGAAAATGAAATNGATAGTGATTTATGATGCGGGAGCTGCTGCTGGTGTTGCTAAGTCGCTTCAGTCTTGTCCCATTCTGTGCCACCCCATAGATGGCAGACCACCAGGCTCCCCTGTCCCTGGGATTCTCCAGGCAAGAACACTGGAGTGGGTTGCCATTTCCTTCTCCAATGCACAAAAGTGAAAACTGAAAGTGAAGTCGCTCAGTCATGTCCGACTCTTAGCGACTCCATGGACTGCAGCCTACCAGGCTCCTCCGTCCATGGGATTTTCCAGGCAAGAGTATTGGAGGGGAGTGCCATTGCCTTCTCCAGTGATGAAGGAGGGAGAGCTCCAACTGTGGGAGCTGGAACCAGGTGCCTGCGGAGCAGGCAAGGTGTCCTGGGGGAAGGCCAGACAAAGCCATCAGCTGGGGCTGGCTAGCACCTGCCAGGGACACAGTGAAGACACCCACTCCCTCTCTGCAACAACGTGATCCCCTTGTGGGTTGTTACCTCTGGGAAAGAACTTGCACTCCCCTGCTTCCTAGATGCCAGTCCTTGGGAGGCTCCTAGGTCTCCCTGACAGTTGGTTTTCTCCTTTATAAATGGGGATGAGAAGTTTGATAACAAAGGGCTCTGATGAAGATGAAAAGAGGAACCTGATACATAGTAGATACTCAACAAACATTAGTTCCTGGGGGTTGACAAAAGGCAGGCCCTCCAACCCCTGTGAGGAGCGGGGGAGGCTGGGAGAGCCCATGATTCTGGTGCCCCTCCTGCCTCCCTTGTCACTGACAGACAGCAGACCTCTGGGCTGTGGGGACTCAGGTAGGCCCTCCCAGGGGGTGAGCGCTGAGTATCCCACTGGTTGCAGGGCCTGTGCCTGTGGGTCTTTCCCTCTGCCCTCTCCTGGCTGCACCCCAGGTCTTGCTTTCTTATCTGGGCAGCCAGGGCATATGTGACTCCTGGCCCTACTCTGGGGTAGAGAAGGTGGGAAAGCTCAGATTCTGTTATGCGGGTCAGTGGTCCTCTTAGCATCAGGACCTTGGCTCAAACACGTGGCGTCTTCCTGGGTTCCTCGGCTTTCATTTTCGTAGGCAAGCAAAGAAAGTGGAGAGGAAAGGCAGAGAAGAGGTGTCATATTTAATGAGCACCTTAAAGCAAGCTCATGCTGCTGCTGCTGCTGCTGCTAAGTCTCTTCAGTCATGTCCGACTGTGCAACCCCATAGACGGCAGCCCACCAGGCTCCCCCATCCCTGGGATTCTCCAGGCAAGAACACTGGAGTGGGTTGCTGTTTCCTTCTCCAATGCATGAAAGTGAAAAGTGAAAGTGAAGTCGCTGAGCCGTATCCGACTCTTTACGACCCCATGGACTGCAGCCCACCAGGCTCCTCTCATAGGCATCAGAAATGTGCTTAGCTTCACTTAGCAAACTCAATGTACTGTACATTGGAGGTTTAGTTTTCTAACATATCAGGATTCTGGAAATGGGTGACTGCTGGTCTTGCTCAGCCACTGGTGATGGTAGAGAGGACTGGGATCATTCCAACTTTGGGCTCATCATCCTTAGCATGGGCCTACTTGTTGCCTCATGGTGGCAAGATGGCTGCCTGAGCTTCATCAGGAAATAAAGGGTCCCCTCAGCTCCCTGTTGGTGTCTCATAGGCCAGAAATGGGTCATGTGACCACTTCTGCAAGCAGATGCTGAGGATGCAAACTCTTGACTCTACTTCTCCAGCCTCCAGCTGGGCAGGCAAGGGTGAGTGGAGGGTGTGGAGTGAGGGAAGTGTGTCGAGTCATCCAGTCGATGGCCTGCCAGAGGAGATGGTGCCACTCACATCCCAGTCTTACAGACGAGAAGCTGGTGCCAAGGGCAGAGAAATGCTTACTCAATACACAGTTTGATTGATTTACTTTGACATTCTGGGCTGGCAACCAGAGATTGAGAGATAAAAGCCACTCCCTTGCCTTCCAGAGCAGGGAGGAGAATAATAGTATTAACAATAACAATGTAATAGATGAAATTCACTAAGCATGCACCAACTGCCAAGTGCTTGCTGGGTACTTTCTAGATTTTTGTCTTGTCTCAGGCCCACTCCAACCCCAAGCTATCAGCATGATTCTTTCTGCTGCAGAGAAAGCCAAGTCTTGGTGAGGCCCACAGCACGCACATCTGCTCCCCCACTCCCACCCCACCATGTTGCACCAGGCAGTGGTGTAAGGCCCTGGGGTGAATGATCTGGACTCTTGGGCAGCCCACAGAAAGAGGGTGCCATCCCCCTGGAGAGCACGTGGGATTCCTGGAGGCAGGGAGATGTGCGTAGGATTTGGAAGCGTCAACTGGAATTTCCCAGGCAGATCAGGTGTGGGGGGGGGGGTGCCCAGGTGGAGAAAGACATCTGAAAGGACTCTTTAGAAGTGATGTTAGTAAACTCTGAGGTACCCCGAGGGTCTGTTCACCAACCCTTCCCCAGAAATCTTTGGAATATCAAAAATAAAATCATACTTCTAACATCAGGGAGCAGTGTGAATAACAATAAAATGCAAAGAATATTGAAAATGAAATCTTTTCGTTTCTAAAATTGTCAACAATTTTTTAAAAAACATATGAACCTTTGATGCTGGTGATGGTGTAGTAAAATGGACAATGTTCACACTCTGCTTGTGGGAGGAGGAATTGGTATAAACCTTTAGACAAGTAACTTGAAAACTATCCTGTAAAACATGCTGTCTTTCAGCTGAAATTTTAGAAACATATCCTCAAGGAATGATAAACGAAAGTAGACAGAAAACTTTGTGCAAGAGAGATAATTTGTTGAACTATGAATTTGCATTTTCCTTGTTTTTTCCTTCTCTAAGTCCCAGATTTGTAGCCAGACCACTTCCTAGTCCCTAGTCCCAGAGGCATTTGTATGTAGAGCCCAACCAAACGCTATGTGAAGGCAACATCTTTTCCTGTATTAGGTGGGGGAAAAAAGATAAAAAAAGAAAACATGCATACAGTCCCAGTAAAGGGTAGGAGGAGAGCTGTGAGCAGGAAGAGGCTAGGGGCCCTAAGTCCCAGTGGGGGGACCTGGGTGCTCTCCACAGCAGCACCCCAGGATGTGGCATAATATCCCAAAGCTCACTGTCTGGGGAAACTGGCATTACAGACAGGCCTGAGGGTCCTGATGCCCCAGCCTGGCACACAGCAGCAGCCATTGGATACCAGTGAGCATGCCCTTGGTGTGGCGGGGCTGGGGGCAGGTATCTCTGGGCACCCTTTCTGGTACGTGGCAGGCTGTCCAAACCCCAGGGCCTTTGCATGGCCCCAGGAGACAGGGAATTCTGAAAACAACTGAAGAGTTTTAGAGACAATGGAGTACAGAGTGATAATCTTGTTTTGATTTTTTTTTAAAACTAGTAGTTAAATATTTTCCATAGGAAGATAACAAAGTCCCCTGCCTTGTGTTCCCTGAGCTCTAGGCACGTATGTTTACTGTTGCACCGACCCTGCTGGGGTCGGTGCAGTGTCTATATTTAGTGCTCGCTGTTCTTCGAGGTTCTTGGGCCCTGGAGACTCATCAGGATACTGCCTTGTTTACCTCTGTCTCCCCAGGGCCTTGCACAATGCCTGGCAAGCCCTCAAAGGATGAATGAGGGAAGGCGGGGGTACACGAATGAATGAATGAATGCGTGAGTGAACTCATGGGTGTCTGGTGTCTGGGATAAAGCTGCCCCTGCGGGGCCCACACTGCTGCTTCTGCAGCCCTCAGATCTGTGCCCTCGGCCGATGAAATGAACTGCAAGCACATGCTCGGAGTGTAAACAGCCCTCCTCCGGGCCAGGGCCCACTGGCAGCCTCGCAGGCAGCTTGCACAATCCTGTGGGCTGCTGTGGTTCTCATTTTTGGGGCATGGAGTCATCTCTGCCATGGGCCTCTCCCTCCTGGCCCTGGACTCTCTCTTGGCAACAGAAAGGGAACTGTGTGCCTGTTGTCAGTGGGAGGAATTTCAGACCCCCATCCCCTCCAAGAAGCCCATCTGATTTCCAAGATCTGCCCCAGTCCTCGAAGAAGTTGGAGCTGAAAGAGGACTGGAGATCACCCAGCCCCACCCCTCCCTTTCCAGATAAAGAAGCTGAGACCTTAAGAGGTGGGGACACTGAGCCCACGCTGAGTCCCAAGCCAGGGTGACCAGGCTTGGCAGGAGCTAAGTGTCCTGGGATGGCAGCTCCTTTTGGAACCAAACAAACAGGGCTGTAAATTCCTTCCTACCCAGCCACCATCCAGCAGTGTGAACTTGGATCAGGGCCGTGTCCCTCCGGAGTCCCAGTCCTTGAGTCTACACTATGTTGCATGCAAGGTGGATGTGGAAATTTAAAAAGATGCTGTTCGTGTCAACGCTGCGCCTGGTTCGGATGAGACTTCCGGCCTCCTGCTCTTCCCGTACTTTCTTTCCCAGCCCTCTCCACTCACCCAGCTTCACCATCCCCCTGCATCCGGGCTTGAAGGGCCTGGGCTTCACTCTGAACCTTCCACTGCAGGGAGCTTCCTTTCCTTCTGTGGTGGGTGATGGCTGTGCATGCCCTGACTGTCTCTAGATTCCTGAGTATCCGCCCACTTTCTCTCACACGTTTCTCTGTCCTCACACACTTCTTGGTGTTGCCAAGTTTGTTCATATTTTCCTCACTCCCTCCCTCCCCGAAGACTTTCCCAGGCCCCTGCTGTGTGCCAGGCACCTGCTGGGCAGGGATGCTTGTGGCCAGTGGCTGCCCTGACAGTTCATCCACTGCTTGAGAGGCTGAGTGAGCAATGACCGGAGAGGAGAACTGAATAACAGAGGCAATTCTGTATGCCCGCAAAATCCTGGGTCCTAGCTTGGGTTTCTGGAACTGTGTGGTAGACGGAAGAACGAATGGCCCCTTAAAGACAGCAACGTCTTAATCCTCCCAATCTGTCAGTGTTGCCCTCTGTGGCAAAAGGGTGTGACTGAGTTAAGGATTTTGAGATTATCCATGTGGACACAAGGGTCCTTTATAGAAGGGCAGGAAGTCAAAGTGAAGAGGTTATTTGCTGGCTTCACACATAGGAGGAAGGGACCACAGGCTGAGGCATGTATTCATAGCTGCCTCCAGAACCTTCGAAAGAACTCAGCCCTGCTGGCACCTTGACAAAGCCCTTGAGACTCATTTCAGACTTTCGAACTCCAGAACTGGAAGAGAATAATTGTGTTATTCGATGCCACTAAGTGGGTGTGTTAATCTGTTACAACAGCAATAGGGAAGGAACACGAGCACAGGAGAACACGTGCCCCTGCAGTCAGGCGGCCACATGGCTCTGATTCTGGCTGAAGCAAGGTGAGGCCAGGAGACGCCTTTCTCTCCTCTGAAGCTTGGCCTCCTGGCTTTCCTCTTCCCCTGCTACCAGCCAACCAAAGGACACAACGGTGATTTTGCTGGCAGCCTGGGTCCCTGAGCTGACTGTCCAAAACTGTTAGGACTTGGGGCTACTCATTACAGCAGCAAACCCAGGCTCTCCCAACTCTGGGGGCTCTGAGGAGGCTCCTGCTTCACAGAGGTGGCACCTTAAGACAGACAGTTACTCCAGGCAAAGGCGACAGCGCAAACGAGGGCCTGGAGAGTGGGCTGGCGTCTGTTTGGCGGCCTTGTCTGGGGTTGGGTGTGAAGGTTGACTGCAGATCTCAGGGGTACCAGGAACAGGGGACTGTCAGTCAAGGAGGATGGTGTGTTTTCTGGATCAGGGTTAATGGAGAGACTTTTGACGTCACCAGTCATGGAAAAGCTCTGGGACATGGCAGTAACCAACAACATGAGGCTTACCATCTCAGCGCCAGCCTCGAGAGCTGGGCCATGGTTCGTCCCCTCTGCCTTCTCTGAAAGTGACTAATCGCTGTGATAGCCTGGCTCTTTCTCCAGGTCTGGCGTGGGGCAGAGAACACTGCGTCCGTCAGTCTCTCCGCTGGCCAGATTTGCCTGATGTATTTATTGCCCGCATTACTCACTATTTTGTTACCTGAAATACATTTATTTCCCATTAATAACGAGCACTGTAGGGCATAGATTTCATCATTCATATTAAATGACTTTATTGCAGTTTACAAAGGAGCTGCCTTGGATGGATGACGCAGCAGCTGGAACCAGGCCAACATGCCTGAGCTGCTCACACTCGTGTGGACATGGTACAGCAGAGTGTGTGGTCACAGGCAAATGGGTTTTCTTGCATGCTGTGTTTTTCAGCAGCTGTGAAGGTAATCTTCCATTTGCTTGGCCCACCTGTGGGGTGCTGGAGGGCTGTTGTGTCCGCAACTGGTGTGAAGCCTAGACTTAAGACAGGAACCTGCTTTACTGAGAGTCTATACAGGTCGGCGTATGGCAGAGGCCCTTCAAGGCTCTTATCTCTCTTTTTTTTAAGTTCTTTTTTCATATTCTTTCCCCTTATGGCTTATTACAGGATATTGAGTATGGTTTCCTGTGCTATATGGTATAGGGCCTTTTCATTTCTATAATAGTTAGCATCTGCTAATCCCAAACTCCCGATGCTGTCCTCCCCCTCGGCAACCACGAGTCTGTATCTGTGAGTCTGTTTCATAGATACGTTCATTTGTGTCATAGTTTAGATTCCATATATAAGTGATATTATATTTGTCTTTCTCTATCTTACTTCACTTGTTCAGTCACTCTGTACAGTCCATGGAAGTCTCCAGCTAGAATACTGGAGTGGGTAGCTTCCCTTCTCCAGGGGATCTTCTAAACCTTTCCATCCCTGGGTTGGGAAGATCCCCTGGAGAAGGAAATGGCAACCCACTCCAGTACTCTTGCCTGTAAGATCCCATGGACAGAGGAGCCTGCTAGGTTACAGTCCATGGGGTCACAAAGAATCGGTCATGACTGAGCGGGTTCACGTGGTCATCTTACATATGATAATCTCTAGGCCCATCCATTGTTACAAATGGCATTATTTCATTTATGGCTGAGCAATATTCCATTGTATATATGTACCTCATCCTCTTTATCCATTCACTTATCGATGGATATTTGGGCTGTTTCCACATCTTGGCTATTGTGAATAATGCTGCTATGAATATTGGGGTGCATTTATCTTTTCAGATTGCAGTTTTATCAGGATATCTGCCCATGAGTGGGGTTGCTGGATCATATGACAACCCTTTTTCGAGTTTTCTGAAGAACCTCCATGATGTTTTCCATAGTGTATGCTCAAGGCTCTTATCTTAAAGCAGTCTCCTGCCCCTTGAGGGTGGGGACTTCAATCTTCATTTTTCTATGAGGAAATGGAGGCTTCTAGAGTCCAGAGGGCTGGCCTGGGGCACAGGGTAGCCTCACTGTCAATCCAGCCAGGCATAATGCTCAAGTCTGGACTTCCTTTGCCTTCATGCTACCTTGCACCTTCCTTAGGCACCTGCTCCCCAGTTTTCCCATCCCCCGCCCTCCCCACCAGAGCCCTTTAAGATCAAGTGAAATGATCTTTAATTGTTGGCAGCACTGGGAGGCTGCAGGAAGATTACTCATTCTTCTTCTTTTTTTTTTTCCCCAGTAAAATTTTGCATCTTCCACTCATGGCTATGAGAGTCTCCCTCCCGCCCCCTCACCAAGTTGCCTTGGTACAGGGTTGGTCAGAACAGATGTCAGCATCTGGGTGGGGTGAATGGTCCAGGGTCTTGGTGGAATTTCCCTCCCACCCACCAAGCACATACACTGCCTTTGCAAAACAATTCCCTATTTGGCAGAGGACAGTGTTTGCCCTGGGATAGGACCTTGTAGCCCTGTGCCAGGCCCTGTTTATTCTGGCATGGACCACAGTGATGTCCAAGCACTCCAAGTGTGGTGAACTTCCTGGATTTCTTATCACGCAGTCAACCCCACTGGGGAGCAGGTGAAACGCTGCTGTATGCCCAGAAGAGGATATTAAGAAGTTCCGCAAACACCACTCCTGCCACCCGAAAGGGCAGGTAGCACGGGCAGGGCCCCTGAGGGCAAGGGGGAGGAGGTGGCAGGAGCAGCTCAGATGCAGAGATAAAGCCTTTCCTCTCCTCCACTCCACCTGAACCTCCTTTCCTATCACCAAGTCCCCTCTCCCGAATCCTCTGTCTGGTCAGGCTGGTCTCCTCACTTTACCTGGAACACAGCTTGCCCTGTCTGACCCCTGCACTTCTGCTAGGGCTTGCCCACCATCTGGAATTCCCTTCCCGTCAACTCTCCCATTGAAATCCTGCTTGAGGGTTAGAAGAAATGCATGACTGGACCATTTGGGGATGGGGGTAGGGGGTCAT
>SJYV01051493.1:400066-481444 GCA_006410875.1 Neotragus pygmaeus | reverse complement strand
CTCTCTTTTCATACAAAGCTCTTTGTCATTTAATCCCCCCTCTTTGTGTGCTCTCTTTCAGCTGTCTCTTATACACATCTAGATGTGTATAAGAGACAGCCTCTTGTCTGCCCATCTCAATTCCCCCAGGGTCCCTGACACTCCAGGGCTCCTCAGGATGTCAGGGTGAACCCCCAGACAGCCCCACAGAGACCCAGGAGAAGCTGCCTCCGCCCCGCCAGGCTGGGGTCAGGATACTGGGGTGGAGCAGGGAAGGGGTGGGGAGGGGGCTTTCAGGCTCAGGAGTCCACCAGGGTCGAGCCCACCGTGCAGTCTTCCAGGTCCTGTAGCTTAGGAGGCGGCTCCCGGTGCCCTGTGCCTGAGTGTAGTGGACAGGAGAGCGCCGCTTCCTGAGGAGGCCCTCCGGCTCGCCTGGCCCTTCCCTGTCTGGGAGCCAGGGCAGGGGAGGCAACTGCTGTTGCCGAGACAGCTCCCTCAGGTTCCGCAACAGACTGCCCCCTGCCAACCGCCGTCTCCCGCGTACCCTAGATTCCCACCATTCCTTCTGCCGCTATGGTTCCCCGGTGTGTGGGCAAGACCCTGGGTGTAAGGCAGTTTCCCATCTTTCTCCAGTGGCTGTAGGGACACAGCTGTCAAAGGACACAGTGGCACCTGGTATCTGAGGAAGGAGTCTCCCAAACCAGGGACATTCTGCTGGGGGGTGGGGACGGGGTGCCGGGGGCAGTGTTCCCATGCTGGGAACGTGCTTGTGGAAAGGGGTTTCTGTCTTCAGGCAGAGCTAGCTGGCCTGCGTAGAAGAGGTTTGTGGGGAGGAACCACTGTTCAGGAGTCAGGCGCCTGGCCTGGCAGCTCTTGCCGCCCACCTGTTACGCCCAGAGCGCCTGGGGGTGCTTTGGGATGGTTAATCATCCAGGTGAGCGGCAGGCAGGCACCCATCAAGAGGGCTGCTTCCACCCCCCATTCCCTCACCCACCGCCCCCTCCACGCTTCAGATGAGAAAACAAAGGTGCCCAGGATGTATGACTCATTTCCTTCCTGGGACCTATCTCCTCCGTGGGAGGGGGTGCTGGCTCCTGCCAGCACTCAGGGCCTTGGGTCTTGAGGTAGGTGTGCAGGTGGGCACCCTGAATCACTCGCATCCTCTCGCTAGACTCCATGTGGATCCATGGCGTCAGGCCGAGCCTGGGATGCCTCCACCAAAAATAGTTGTGAAGCAAGGTTAAAGTTATTTGGGTTCACTTTAAAAGAAAGGGCTTCCCTGGTGGCTCAGATGGTAAAGAATCTGCCTGCAACGCGGGAGACCAGGGTTCAGTCCCTGGGTTGGGAAGATTCCCTGGAGAAGGGCATGGCAGCCCACTCCAGTACTCTTGCCTGGAGAATTCCATGGACAGAGGAACCTGGTGGGCTACAGTCCATGGGGTCTCACAGAGTCATTCATACATGATGGAAGCGACTAAGCAGCAAGCAGCAGCAAGTTTCCCGCATCGTTCCTTTACCCACGGCAGCCTTTGGAGGAAGGCGGTGTCTGGACAAGCTGGAGCCTGGGGAGGTTGAAAAGCCCAAACCCACACATACTAAGAAAAAGGCAGAGAAAGGATTAAACCTGAAGTCAGTGGGACCTCTGAGTCCAAGTTCTTCATTACTTCTGTAGAGGTTGCTGGGTTTTAGCCCTCAGACCTAACATCTTATCAGAAGGGTTTCCCCTTCACATGAGAAATTCAGTGCAAACACCAGGTTTAATACCCATACAGTATTCTATCCAGAGGCCATTTCACACCGTCTCCTGGTGCTGAACACCTGCTATTTCTAATTTCTCACCATTATTCTGGGAGGAAATTGCTTCCGGTCACTACCCTGAGGCAGTGCTTACAGTGGCAATGTGAGGTCAAAGGGTGGGGAGACTTTGAGAAGCTCCTGGAAGCACCGCGTGGGCGTCTGATTTCACCTGCTGAGTCTGAGCAGACCATCCCCGCTGGGCAGGATGAGAAGGCTGCTACTCCAGAAGCCCCTACAGCCCAGCATGGAGCCCCTAGGCTGACACGCATCAGGGGACTGAACACACAGCTGAGCTTTCCCTGGGGAGGGGGGGGCAAGTATGGGGCCCTCTGTCACAACTCCAACCTGTTCAAAGGTGAGGAAACTGAGTCTCAGAGAGGCAGTCACTTACCCAAGCTCACACAGCTGGAACTAGAGCCCACAAAAGCCAGCATCTTTCGGCTAGGCTTGCAAAGTGCCCACCTTTAACTCTTCAGAGAGTGAAAGTGAAGCTGCTCAGCTGTCTCGGACTCTTTGCAAGCTCATGGACTATAGCCTACCAGCCACCTCCGTCCATGGGATTTTCCAGGAAAGAGTATTGGAAAAGAAACTGGGTTGCCATTTCCTTCTCCAGAGGATCTTCCCCAACCAGGGATTGAACCTGGGTCTCCCGCATTGCAGGCAGATGCTTTACCGTCTGAGCCACCAGGGAAACTTCAGAAGTTCTGGTTAACTTTCCCCACAGATTCAGGATCCCCAAGTGCCTCTTATCTCCTTCAGCATCTTGGGGAGATAATCGCAGAGGCTGGGTTTTGGCTCAGTCCCTGCCTCCTGCCCAGCTCCAACTAAACTATATTTTTGACTCTCTGCTTGCCCCTATCACCTCTGCCTGGGATGGTGCCGTGGCCCTGGACAGCTCCCCAGAGCCCGCTCTTGCCCTCTATCTGTTGGGCAGGCAGGGAGGTCTTTTAAAGACCCCAGTACCGTCCTGTGGCTCCCCTGCCCAGCCTCCCAGGGAGTCATGGCTGGGTGTGAGTTAACTCCAGACATGCTGAGATGGGTGGGTTCCACATCTGCCCCAGGCTACGCACAGTGTCAGGCACTGCAGGAATAATTCACCAGACACAGAGCTTAGAAGGAAAACCAGATTCCTCAGCCTGACTTTCCAGGGCCCCCTCCCCCACCACTGGCCTCCCTCCTCGACCTTGGCCCATCCCTTCCTGGGCATCCTCTGGGCTCCAGTTCTCAGCTTCCCTCTGTCGCACAGACAGGCTGAACCTCCTGGAACATCCTCACCTGCATACTCTTTGAGTTCTGACTGCCTCTGTTCACAAGCTATTATCTTCTTAGACACCCCCCCCCCACAAAAAAAGCCCCCACACTCACCACAGTTTCCCCAGGAAAGTTCTCAATTCAGGGGTTTCAGAGGTTATGAGAAACAAAGGGTCTGGGGGCAGTACACTCAGAGTCCCACCCTGATCAGTTTTTGGTATGTATGATGCACATTTTTTTTCATTCATTAAGAGAAATAAAGGGAGCAAAGTCATCACGGTGAACGAGTTGACTTAGGGGCTATAGGACACATGGAAGTCAGCAATAGCTCTCCATTTCTGTGGAATACCTTCCCCACACTCGCAACAAGATCCTTGTCAATTATCTGGTAAGCTGGGAAACCATTTTCCTTCTGTGTTTGGTCCTCTCTAAATCCATCTCACTAACTCCTGCTTTAAGGCCCTCTGTGGTCCCAGAGACACGGCTTGGGAACCTCTCGGCAGAAATGGCACTTGAAGCCCCCGGTGGGGCCTGGCCCCACTGGTGTGGGGAGGTAGTGGTGCAGCCTGTCATGTCCTCCCTGTTGTCAGCCTCTAACCCTTTCCAAACCCTGTGCAGGGCAGTCATGAGGCCTGACTGTCACTCTGTTTTCTCTGGTGTCTCAAGCCATTGGTGCAAGCAGCCCTTCCCCTGGGCCTGCACATGACCATCCTCTGGTTTCCTCCCTTTGTTCTCATCCTCAATAAGAAAGTACAGGGAACTCCCTGGCAGTCGAGTGGTTAAGACTTCACCTTCCAATGCGGGGGATGTGGGTTCCATCCCTGGTGAGGGAGCTGAGATCCCACATGCCTCCTGGCCAAAAAACATAAAACAGAAGCAATATTGTAACACATTCAATGAAGACTTTAAAAATAGTCCACATCAAAAAAAAAAAAAAAAGAAGAAAGAAAGAAAGTATGGCAAACCAAGGCAGAATTCAGCCATGTGTGCTGAACTGTGATTGCTCAGCAGGGACTTGTGACCGGGCGGGGCAGGCCTGCCCAGAATCCTGTGTCAGAAAAAGAAGCCAGCCTGATAACAGAAACACAATCTTTGCTGGGCTGAAACTGTGAATTCCAAAATAATGCAGTTGATGAAGAGGTTGCCTGGGTAAATGTGAG
The DNA here is from genome assembly GCA_006410875.1 of Neotragus pygmaeus. Taxonomy (NCBI): domain Eukaryota; kingdom Metazoa; phylum Chordata; class Mammalia; order Artiodactyla; family Bovidae; genus Neotragus; species Neotragus pygmaeus. The sequence continues at coordinate 477,257 of SJYV01051493.1, read as the reverse complement.
CTACAGTGTCTTTAGTTGGCAGGCTTTTCTTCCTAGCTAGGTGTCCTGATGGTGAGCTGGCCCGGGGCTGGGCTCTGTGAGAACCAGACCTGGGTTCTAGAAAGTTCTAGAGGGATAGCCCAAGGCAAGTGTGAACCTCGACTGAGTCTTTGCTGTCAGCACTGCTGGACACTCCTGGTGGGCAGCAGCTATTCTACGCCTCTGTCCGCCTGCCCCACCAGCTGAAACGGGGACTCTGTTCGGAAGAGCCTGGTTTCCATCCATGAAGCTGTTTGTCCTTTGCCAAGGGCACAGGTGAGATCTCTCTGCTCTTTCCCATCCTAAAACTCTCTGCTGGACCCCAGGAAAGCCCTTGGGGAATTTGGGCTGGGCAGGTGCCCAGGACTTGAGGTCTTCCAGAGCTGAGCCCCCACCTCATCTGCCCCTGGGGACTGGAAGCCCCTCACCCACATTCCAGGTGGCAGGACCTGGGCTTACTTTTAGGATGAAGGGAGCTTGCGAGCAAGTCTGGTGTTCCACTGATCCAAACAAGGCCAGGCTTAAGGGCAGGGCAGTGAGGCCCTCAGGGGAACTGGTCACAGGGGTAAGAGGGGAACTGGACTCAGCCCCAGGGTCACGGTCATGAGTGACAGGCACCACCTAGTGTGTGGAGATGTACTCAGAGCCACAGTGACAGGGGCCTGTCTGGGGGAAAAGTGCAGGGCGGTATGTGTGTCTGTGTGAACGAATCACTGGGACTCTCACTTAGGAGCCCAGGAGATGCAGCAGAGGGGCCCCTCAGCTGCACACAGCCCAGCTTCTTCAGCTCTGGAGGCCCAGGCTGCTAGCACAGCACCAGCGCTGTGGGGATCTTAGGAGTTGCTGGTGCCCCTGGAGAGGCCACAGGAGACAAGGGAAGGGAGGCCCGGGGCTGAACCTTGGGGTCAGCCACCTGGTTTACAAGCCTGGAGGGTCAGGGCGCAGGACAGAGGGATTCATCACAGACCAGCTGCTGCCTCTCACCATCCATGATGAGACCCCTGGTGTGGGGAGGAGTGGGGGCTGACTTTCCTTGAGCATAGCACGCGTGTGGGAGTCTGCTCTGACGCGCAGGAGCCACACAGAAGGTGGAAGGACAAATAGCCATCATGCCCACCGTGCAAAGAAAGCCAGAGAAATGATGTTGTTGTCCTTGTTCAGTTGCGAAGTCATGTCTGACACTTTTCAACTGCATGGACTGCAGCACACCAGGCTTCCCTGTCCTTCACTACTTCCTGGAGTTTGCTCAGACTCATTTCTATTTGGTCAGTGATGCCATCCAACCATCTCATCTTGTGTCAACCCTTTCTCCTGCCCTGAGTCTTTCCCAGCATCAAGATCTTTTCCAGTGAGCCAGCTCTTTGCATCAGGTGGCCAGAGCATCGGAGCTTCAGCTTCAGCATCATTCCTTCCAATGAATATTCAGGGAATGAGAAACAATGAGGGTCCATCAAAGACCTGGTGTCCACATGGATCCATGTTGACAGAGCAGTAGAGTAGATTATCAGCTTCTGGCCTCCTCTAATGAGGAATGAAAGCAAGTAAATCGAGTTTCAACAAACGAGCCCTTGACCTTAAAGAGCAGCAGGGCAGACAGAACCCAGAAAAGGAATTTTGCTCTTTGTTCTGCCTGGAAGGGACCGACAGGGCTGCTACAGGGAAGCACAACTGAGCGTTTCTTCTGACATTGCTTCCCCGTCTTCTGTTAGCAAGTCGGGTAGGATGAGGCCCGGTTTTCTAAGGCGACCAGAGTTGATCTGTGACTGCTCTGGCTTGCTTCTGCAGATGGCTTCTAAGTTTCTGAGGTCAGTGATGCTCTTGGGCTCTTTAGTTGGTTCATCAAGAGGCTCTAAAGTACTAAAGAGCCTCTTGATGAAAGTGAAAGAGGAGAGTGAAAAAGTTGGCTTAAAGCTCAACATTCAGAAAACTAAGATCATAGCATCCAGTCCCATCACTTCATGGCAAATAGATGGGGGAACAGTGACAGACTTTATTTTGGGGGGCTCCAAAATTGCTGCAGATGGTGACTGCAGCCGTGAAATAAAAAGATGCTTACTCCTTGGAAGAAAAGTTATGACCAACCTAGACAGCATATTAAAAAGCAGAGACATTACTTTGTCAACAAAGGTCTGTCTAGTCAAAGCTATGGTTTTTCCAGTGGTCATATATGGATGTGAGAGTTGGACTATAAAGAAAGCTGAGCACTGAAGAATTGATGTTTTTGAACTGTGGTATTGGAGAAGACTCTTGAGAGTTCCTTTGGACTGCAAGAAGATCCAACCAGTCAATTCTAAAGGAGATCAGTCCTGAATGTTCATTGGAAGGACTGATGTTGCAGCTGAAACGCCAATACTTTGGCCACCTGAAGCAAAGAACTGACTCATTGAAAAGACTCTGATGCTGGGAAAGATTGAAAGCGGGAGGATAAGGGGATGACAGAGGTTGAGATGGTTGGATGGCATCATCAACTCAATGGACATGAGTTTGAGCAAGCTCCAGGAGTTGGTGATGGACAGGGAGACTTGGAGTGCTGCAGTCCATGGAGTCGCATAGAGTTGGACACAACTGAGTGATTGAACTGACTGAACTGACTAATGCGCTTGGGGGCTTATAAGCGGCTTTCTGGCATCCACACAAGGCACGCCTGGCTCAGGAGTTCCAGTTTTCGAAATTATCTTTAGAAAACCCTTTCTGCCCTTGCCGATGCTGTTCTCTCTCTGTCTCCGTTCGGCTGTACATCGGGGAACCAGGAACTCCGAGGTCTTAGGAACAGGGTTCAGATGGAGGTTCCCTCGCTTAAGAAGTTGGGAAGAAAGTGTTGTGTTTGTAAATTGGAATAAAAAGCCCTGCTGTGGGCTGTGAAGAGGGCTGAGTGGGTTGAGAGGAGTGAGCCCCCCTGCCTTCCGCCTGGGGTCTGGATTCCCCAGGCACTTCCTCTAACACTGCTGGCTCCCTGCCCTCAGCCAGCATAGAAGGAAAGTTATGACCAACCTAGACAGCATATTAAAAAGCAGAGACATTATTTTGTCAGCAAAGGTCCGTCTAGTCAAGGCTATGGTTTTTCCAGTAGTCATGTATGGATGTGAGAGCTGGACAGCCAGCATGGTTGGTGGGGATGCTGCCTTCCCTGGACACCCCGGGTGGGAGTCACACGCCCCATCCCTGGACCACATCAATGCCCCGGTGCAGCCACCTGGCCAGCAGCCCAGGTGTGCCCACACCTGAGACCCCTCTTCTAGCTGTGCAGTCAGCTGGAACCAGACAGGGTCACCACACCCCCCTGCCTAGCTTTCCCTGGGGATGCTGTTTCTCAGGCAGCCTGAAGTTCCTAGGAGAGCCTGGAATAGACCTGGAGCATGTCCCCCACACCAGGCCCTACCCACTGGGAAGGACATTGTGATTTGCCGGAGCAGGGCGATACTGGTTCCATTCATGTCAGTGTAACCAAGAATCCTGGTAAAGCCCAATGAGGCCCAGAGGAGCCCAGAGTGGGAGGCAACAGGGAGTCCACCTCCACTTTGGTGCCTGCTGATCAGCTTGGCACACTGGAAGCAATCACAAACCCAGCGAGATCGTCTTCTATTACAAATTCCATGTGCTTCTAAAATGAAAATCACAGGACTTCACTGGCTCAGCTGTTAACGGGCCAGAGTAGTTGAGTGGTTTACGCGCATCCCTTCCCAGAACCAGGGAATTCAGTGCGGTGGACCTCGATGAGGAGGGGTTGGGTCAGTGGGCAGCCGCGACCCGAGACCCTCCCAGTGGCTTAACTCTTCAATGAGAGTGAGTGGGTCAGCAGTAATGTTTCCTGTATTGGGACATTATGTTTATTTTGGAGTGGGGGACAGTGTGTAAACGACTGGAGCGTTTGAATTCTCTAGTCTCCAAGCTATTCAGAGAAGTAGCATTGAATGTTCTTTGAATGCCAGGAAGTGTAACTACCCTAAGACACAGAGAGAGGCGACGTGTGCAGGGCAGGAGATTCAGCCCAGGACAGTGGCTTGCTGTTCCTGTCTGTATGTCATCCTGCTCGCGCTCCTTTGGTAGAGTCTTCAGGCTCATGTGGCAAGACACAGGTTTCCATGCATCTTGACCCCATCCCCTACAGGCTGCCTCCTGCCCTGCTGCCCCATGGAAGAGCCAGCCACGGCTGTCCTGCTGGGGGAATGCTGGCGGGAACAGCACTGTGGCCACAGGCCCAAGTTTGTAGGCCCGTTTTGGCTAAGGGTATCTTTACTTCTTTTGCTTCATGGTAGCAAAGAACAGCCAAAGATAGCAGAGTGACCACACTACGTGAACGCTGCAACGCACCGTCGCATGGCAGACACGCATGAAGAACTGTGCACGTAGGAGCACCAGGCAAGCACAGGCACGCAGCCTCTCGTCCCCCAGGGATGGGGGTGAGATGAAAACAACAGTGTGATGAAGAACACCTCCATCCCTCCAGGGCTGTCATCTCACCATCTTCCGGTAACACCAGGAGGCAGGAACTTCCCCTCTGAGACAGCGAGTGCCCCGAGGTGAGGGACCTGTCTTGGAGCCAGGATGGATCCCAAGCCCTTGCTCTTCCTAATAACCAAACTGCTTCTCTCCACACAGCAGTTCCTGATCTGGGAGCTGGGCAGATGGGGTGGTGGGGACCAGCACCCCCTGATTTGCATTCTAATTAAAGTTCCAGAAGCTTAGGAGGGGAGCGCTGGAATCCAGAACTGGCCACAGGGTTTTGAGAACCCTGACAGTGGCTACTTGGCTGAAGAGGAGCAGAGGAGCGGGTCCAAGGGGTCTGGATAGGGCAGGGTCAGGCAGGGCAGGTCAGCACCGCCTTGAACGGCTGACTCAGGGTGAGAGGAGCATTGATACACTGGAGCCCTGGTGTCTGCCACTGTTGTTCAGCTCTTTGTGACCCCATGGACCACAGCATGCCAGGCTCCTCTGTTCTCCACTATCTCCCAGAGTTTGCTCAAATTCATGTCCACTGAGTCGGTGATGCTACCTAATCATCTCATCCTCTGCCACTCCCTGCTTTTGCCTTTCATCTTCCTGCAGTTAGAAGCACAGAACTAAGTTCAGAGAACACTGTGAGATGCCTGTGCCACCCAGGGAGGGAGCCTCTGGCTGGCTGTGGCTCCCTGAGATGAGAGCCACTTCCGTGGCCTTGCATACACTGAGCCCTTACAATTACCTACATACAAAGGGGTTGACTTTCCTATGTTCTCAGAGCAGCCTTGAAAAAGCCCCAGTCATATGTTTGTTCTCTACATCTGTGTCTCTATTTCTGCTTTGCAAATCAGATCATCTGTACCATTTAAACATAGGGACACCAAAGGGGAAAGCGGAGCAGGATGAATTGGGAGATTGAGATTAACAAATACACACTGTTGATAGTATGTATTAACTAAGTAAATAATGAGAACCTTCTGCATAGCTCAGGGAACTCTACTCAATGCTGTGGTGACCTAAATGGGAAGGACATCCAAAGAAGAGGGGATATATGCAAACATATGTAAACATATCACTTTGCTCTACTTTACACAACAGTGTAAAGTAACTATATGCCAATAAAAATAATAAAATAATTAATTTTTAAAAAATCCCACATCAGCCAATGTCCCTCCTCGTGGGCCTCCACCCCCTCTCCTGCTCCTTTGCTGGCCTTGAGCTCATCAGCCTTGAGTTCCCTCAGCCTGGTGCCCCCGCCCTCCTGTGGGCCCACCTCTTCTCCCTGCATCCTCCAAGTGAAGCCCCTGTGGTCCTGGCTCCCAGGGGGAGCATCTCCCACCAGCATCTCCCGCCTGCCCCTCACTGTTCCTCACTGAGCCAGAGGAGCAGTGGAAGGAAGTGAGAGTGTGGTGGAGGCACCCACGTGGTTTTAGGGCCTTGGCAGACTTGTGACCTCGTCTCCTCCCCCGCTGATGACTTCCTTCTGGCCTTTGGCTTGAGTCCTCAGTGGGGGCTTCCATCCGCCTTCAGGCCCTCTCACCTCCCAGGGGAGTTTTCTTCCTGGTCAGGAGGCACCCATTAAGTCCAGGAGTGGAGCTGGCCGGCGGATCCCAGAGAGAGCCCCTCNCTGATCCCAAAGGCCTGGGTGGGCTTCCCTGAGCCATCAGTGGGGCTTCCCAGGAAATGTGGAGTCATGTGAGGGGAGGGTTCTGGGGGATGCCCCGCTTCAGTAGGGTGAGTCTCCTTCCCTGTGGGCATCAAGCCTGAGAAGTATGGTGAGCAAAGCTATGTGACTGGGTCGTGTCCAGGCGGGGAGGTTGCCTGCCAGAGGGACCACAGTTCCAAAGGCTGACGCCTGCTCTTTCCTTTGCTGCCACAGCCTCGACTGTGATAAAGAGTCTCTTGAGATTATAGATGGGCCACCAGAATCTTCTAGCTCATGGAAGATTTGTGACATTTCATACTTGGAACACGCATCTTGTAACAATACCATGACCATCAAGTACACAAGAAAGCCCAACCATCCAGTCCATAACTTCTTATTAATTTTCTGTCGTGTGTCGTAAGGTAGGTTTTAGAGAGCAGAGACCTGCTGCCGTGCCCTCCCCTGTCTGTGAATGGCTCCATGGGAGCTAGGTGTGTGGTATTTACGTGACTGCTGACCATCACTGAGTGAGTGACAGGCAGGGTGACCCATTGAGGTTCTTCAGAATCATCCACCAGTTCTGTCCCAGCCTTTTTGCAAACCCTAGGTTTTTGAGTTGGAAAGTNCCATGGGAGCTAGGTGTGTGGTATTTACGTGACTGCTGACCATCACTGAGTGAGTGACAGGCAGGGTGACCCATTGAGGTTCTTCAGAATCATCCACCAGTTCTGTCCCAGCCTTTTTGCAAACCCTAGGTTTTTGAGTTGGAAAGTCCTGATATGAAAATTCTTTGACAAATTTTATTTTTCATCTTGATTATGTGAAAATTTCCTCCCAAATGTAAAATTTCCCTGCTTGATCTTTTAAAAATCCCTTTGGCATTTTCCAATAAATGTATTTTAAATTTGAGGTACAGATAGTATTGCATGTTTGTGCTCAGTCATGTCCGACTCTTTGTGACCCCATGGACTGTTGACCACCAGGCTCCTCTGTCCATGGAGCCTTACAGGCAAGAATACTGAAGTGGGTTGTCGTTTCTTCCTCCAGGGGATCTTCCTGACCAGAGATTGAACTCGCATCTCCTGTGTCTCTGTCATTGTAGGTGGATTCTTTATCACTGAGCCATCAGGGAATATACAATACATATATATAAGGTCTATAGGTGTATAGTAAATATGTTGATATATAGCANCGCTCCGCCCCCTGCCCCCGGCCTGCCTCATGCCTCCCACTCTCCTGCTCCGGCCTGGAGGGAGCCAGGAACCCCGAGGACTCCGGGACTGTCCCCTCCCATTCCCCAGGCTTGGCCGGGGACCCCCTCCCAGGCCACTGCCTGCACTGTGTGTGGAGAAGCCTGCCTTGAGTGGGTGGCCGTGCCTCGCATCAGGTGGGCAGGGCTTCATCTCCGAGACCCCTGTCAGGGCGCCCAGGGCACCCGCACATCTCGAAGGTGCCGCGCTCAGGCGCGCCCCCTGGTGGAAGAGGCTTCATTTCTCCTCGGCACCCTAGCTCCCACCCGCCTCTCTCCACCCTGCTGTGGCCATCCTCTGGCTCGACTATGATGCCCAAGCCGAATGCCCTAGACGGTCCTCAGTGCAGAACGGTGCCCTTGGCCTTCTGCCCGCGATGCTCCGTGCTGCTCCTTCACGTCAGCTGACTATGATGAGCCCTGTCTAGTGCTGGGAACTGGTGAGATTTTAAGTCTTGGATATACTGGCGAGAACCTGGAGCCAAGCTGTTGGTTCTGGCTCTGACACTCCACATTTAAGTCTATGTCGGCAAGTCTCTTTGGGCTTCCCTGGTGGTAAAGAATCTGCCTGCAAAGCAGGAGCCCCAGGAGATGTGGGTTTGATCCCTGGGTTGGGAAGATCCCCTGGAGGAGGGCATGGCAACCCACTCCACTGTTCTTGCTTGGAGAATCCCATGGACAGAGGAGCCTGGCAGGCTACAATCCATAGGGTCTGAAACAACTTAGCATGCACACAGGCAAATATCTTCATCCTCTCAGGCCTCTATCTTCTCATCAGGGTGCCCACAGCTACTGCTATTCCCACAACAGAGGTTCTCATGATGCCAAATATGATACAATAACATGCTACATGAAGATCCTTAAAAAGGATTTAAAGAGGACAAGGAGAGACCCCCATCCTCATTCTCATCCTCACCCACAGCATCCATGGCCAGGGCCCAAGGACCTGAAGTGAAATTAGCAAAGGTGTGAAGCTCTGGGATAGCCAGGCTCATTGTCTGGGCTTCAGAAAATGTCAGTTTTCTCCCCTTCTTACCCACGTGAAAATGTGTCAAGCCGGTGAGTAGACAAATACCTGTCCAGTGACTCCCTGAAAGAGCAATCAATATATAAGATGATGTTCCTGGGCTTGGAGATCCAGCTGGACTCTCTGAAACATTCTTCTCCCAGGTTTGTACATCGAGTTGTGATCCACAGGGGCGGTAAGTCACTGTTTCGTCCTCTTGGCTCAGCCCTGCCCCTGGGGCCCCTGGCGTGGTGATGTCATCCCAGGAGATGAATTCCAGGTCCCCAAACAAATGGACACACCCAGCAAGCCTGCTGTTTGCTCTTTACATCTTTATGAAAACTTATGTTTTTATTTCCCTTTTTTCTTTGACCTCTCATACAAATATCATCATGAACCATGGAGTCTGGCTCTGTGTATGTGTGTAGCTGCTTTCTTGGATCCCTTTCTTTCAAGGATCCCTTCTAAGATGGAAAGATAAAAGTTTGCACACAGGCACTGTGGACTGTTGGTTATTTGGTTTGCACATGTGTGTGTTCCATGATCAGTATAGGCCTTCCTGTTTTTGGAACCTGTGTATTTGCCAGTCCCAGAGGACTGTTTTTGGAATTGTCATTAATTTTGCCCTTCATGGGAGAGAACTGCTCCATGTCACCTGAGTGCCATTGCGCTTGATTCCATCTGACCCTCAGAACCTGTGAGGCCAGCCATCCTGGGCTGGGCACCTGAAGGAGGCAAGGAAGGGTCTCCATCCAACAAGCATCTCCTGGGTTGGCTGAGTCGACCATGTGCAGATGGGCCATACCTTCACTGAGGCAATGGTGTCAACCAGAGGGAGTACCCATGTACAAGCTCATGATGTGTCAGCAGGGACTTCAGGTGTTTTCTGGGGCCTGCGAATTCATATCTGAGGTGGGTGGGTAGGAGAGGGTCAGGAGGGTGCACCTGTGTGCATCAGGTGGTGACACATGGCTGGAACTTGCGGTGAAACTTGTAAGGGAAGAGACTTTGCAGGGATGCCATTGAGTTTAGGGAAAGGAAAGGACAGAAGCAGCCAGGAACTGACCACAGTGGGAGCTGTTACCACCCAGGACCTAAAGGGGCAGGGAGCCTGGTTCAGAGCTGGAGATACAGGAGGAGCCAGAGTTCAGAAGGGCACAGCCCATCCCAGAACAAGACAGAGGAGGGCAAACAGGATCCTTGGCCCTCTCTCTCCCCCACCATCTGGTGTCCTGCCAGGTTGTCCCATCTAGCAGGCTTGGGGGTAGGGTTAGGATTAGATGTGTAGACACAGAGTGTCTTCCTGGGGCACAGAACAGCCGAGAAGGGCAAACAAGGATCCGAGGGACACACACAGCTCTGGATCAGAGTTAGGGAACAGGGTCCCAGCTCCAGCTCAGCCACAAATTCCCCACATGATTTTAGCAGTTGCTTAAATGGCAACCCACTCCAGTGTTCTTGCCTGGAGAATCCCAGGGACGGCGGAGCCTGGTGGGCTGCCGTCTATGGGGTCGCACAGAGTCGGACACGACTGAAGCGACTTAGCAGTAGTCGCAGCTGCCATGCTCTGTCTCAGCTTCCTCCTCTGGGGGATGGGCACAGTGGATCAGGTCAATGATTCTCAGAGCTTGCTACACCTGTTGCTTGTGTACCCGGCATACATTTCGCAGCACACAATTTCTGCCTAAATACCCACCCACCCCTCTGCATGAGTGCCAACATCATCGGCCCATGGACACTCTTTCTGGGCCTCATTTCCCCATCGTGTGGTCCACACCACAGCACACGTGAAGTTGGACCTGACAGCTGGTTGGGAGGGAGGGGCCTCCATGGGTCCAAGACCCAGGAAACTTGAAGTGGCTCTAACTGATGCTCTTGGTCTGCCAGGGTGAGAGGTGCAGATGCCATGGTTTCTATTATGGTGGAGACAAAGTTTCTTTGTGAAATACCTCTGTTGTAGTTTTTTTAAAAAGTGAGTCTGTTTAAAGGAAAACCCATGGATGTGGATGGAGGATGTGAATGTGGCAAAAGCCATGGTGATTGTAGTGGTGATTAGCAAGTGATCAATGACTGAAATTTAAGGACGAGATAGTGCCAATTCCATGCAGACTCTTCCAAAAAATTAAACTCGTTTTGTAACTTATTCTAGGAGGCCAGCATTACTCTGATATCAAAACTAGACAGAAACATTCCAAGAAAAGAAGACTTCTCCCTCAAAAACATCGATGCAATTTTTTGAATCAAGTTGAATCAAACCATATAGAAAAAGAGCAAATGGGGTTGATCCTAGGAGTTCATGGTGATTTAACCTTAACAAAAAAATCAATAGAGAAAATTCACCATATTATTTAATAACTGAAGAAACAAGAAAATTATACGATCGTCTTGATAGAAGCAGAATGCATGTGATGAAATCCAATACCCATTTTGNGTGTTCTTGCCTGGAGAATCCCAGGGACGGCGGAGCCTGGTGGGCTGCCGTCTATGGGGTCGCACAGAGTCGGACACGACTGAAGCGACTTAGCAGTAGTCGCAGCTGCCATGCTCTGTCTCAGCTTCCTCCTCTGGGGGATGGGCACAGTGGATCAGGTCAATGATTCTCAGAGCTTGCTACACCTGTTGCTTGTGTACCCGGCATACATTTCGCAGCACACAATTTCTGCCTAAATACCCACCCACCCCTCTGCATGAGTGCCAACATCATCGGCCCATGGACACTCTTTCTGGGCCTCATTTCCCCATCGTGTGGTCCACACCACAGCACACGTGAAGTTGGACCTGACAGCTGGTTGGGAGGGAGGGGCCTCCATGGGTCCAAGACCCAGGAAACTTGAAGTGGCTCTAACTGATGCTCTTGGTCTGCCAGGGTGAGAGGTGCAGATGCCATGGTTTCTATTATGGTGGAGACAAAGTTTCTTTGTGAAATACCTCTGTTGTAGTTTTTTTAAAAAGTGAGTCTGTTTAAAGGAAAACCCATGGATGTGGATGGAGGATGTGAATGTGGCAAAAGCCATGGTGATTGTAGTGGTGATTAGCAAGTGATCAATGACTGAAATTTAAGGACGAGATAGTGCCAATTCCATGCAGACTCTTCCAAAAAATTAAACTCGTTTTGTAACTTATTCTAGGAGGCCAGCATTACTCTGATATCAAAACTAGACAGAAACATTCCAAGAAAAGAAGACTTCTCCCTCAAAAACATCGATGCAATTTTTTGAATCAAGTTGAATCAAACCATATAGAAAAAGAGCAAATGGGGTTGATCCTAGGAGTTCATGGTGATTTAACCTTAACAAAAAAATCAATAGAGAAAATTCACCATATTATTTAATAACTGAAGAAACAAGAAAATTATACGATCGTCTTGATAGAAGCAGAATGCATGTGATGAAATCCAATACCCATTTTGATAAAACTCAGCACATTAGAAATGAAAGGGAATGGCCTCAGTCTGACATAAAGTCAGTTGCAGAACACCTACAGCTAACATCATACTCAAAGGCAGAAGACTAAATGCTGTTCTCCCCAAGATCAGAAATAAGGAGACCAATGAGCCCTTCAGACGGGCCAAAGCTTCCAGCAAGCATGTCACCAGAGAAGATGGGTAGGTGGGAAAGCGGCAGTGAAGAGAAGGCAGCACGTGGAGTTTCATCAGTCACCAAGGGAGCGCGTGTCTTCCACGCAGTGCCCTGCACTACACCTTTCAGAACGGCCCTTCCTATTTTATCCTAAATATCTGCCCCACAGGAGATACTTGGTACTTCTGATTTAACCTGGAAGACACATCCTACCCTCCAGATGAACTCTTTTTATTTTCCCTCGGAAAGTTCCACATCATGCTTCACTTTTTCCTTTGTCATCTTTAGGGATGAAAGAGGAAGCTTCAATGCCTATAAACAGTGCACTCTTTGTAACAAGGCAGGTAAGAGTATGCTGGGGATGGGGGAAGGTCCAGGAGAATTTGCTGGGAGACTGGGCTCCCGTCCCATCTCTTTGCCCTGACTTCCGGGGATACCTGGTCTCACTCTGGTCTTGTCCCTCATGTACCTCCCCCGACCCCAGTGGTCAGCGCTGTGGTCCCCATCTGCCTTTCCAGCACCCTGGGGCCTCCAGGCCTCATCCTGCCCTATCACTCCTTGCAGACACTTGGGCTTTCTCACAGCTCCTAAGAGATGTAAGACACATTCTATCCTCAGAACTTTGCATTTGCCGACCTGCCTCCTGAAATGCTCTTTCCACAGGAAACTGCATGATGGACTAATTTTCAATGTCTATGACCGTCTCCACTGGACTGTGAACCAGGGAGGGGCCTTGGCAGTGGCTGCCACGTGCTCAGCCGCATCCCAGGCCTACTGTCAGCCGTGGCCTGAGCCTGGCCCAGGGCTGGGTCCAGGAGCCAACTGTGCCCTGCTGACCCCACCTGGAGCCCTGCACACAAATGACAGATGACAGGCGTGTCTGCTTGGGTGTCACGGACTGGCCCTGGAGTGTCCTGCATTGTTCCCAGAAATTAGCAGCGGTTGCTGCGTCAGGGGAAGCACTCCACCCCACGGGCCATGGCATCGGAGGGAGGAAAGGAAAAGAAAAACAAGATCCCCAGGCGGGCCAGCGCCGGTGCCTTTTCCCTGCCCGCAACGCACACTTCATTTAATTTTCATAGTGGAGGGAGACGAGGGGTCTTTTGAGCATGGCTATCCTCGTGGGCCGGTCTGAGCATCACACAATACGCGCAGGGGCGAGTGCAGAGCTGTCAGTCTTGCCAGATTAACAACTTCATCCGAGCCTTTGTTGATATTGACACTCGGTTGCTAGGTAACATGTTTACCGACCAATGAATAGGGACTTGAGGGCCAGGGGGCACAGTCAACAGATTGGCAAATCAGGCGGACGTGCTGGGACTTGATGGGGCCTCCGTCGTGCCCGGCGCAGTGCAGGGACCAGATCCTCCTTGGTCAGCGCCTAGGGGTCACGGAGGCTTGGCCCAGGGAGGGCACATCCAGGCTAGTGACTCTGCTTTCTCCCAGGGTTGTCCTCAGAGTGACACGGTGAGCCCGGCCTCTTGACCTGGACTGTTTCTGTCCAGCAATCCTGTCTGACGGTCTCCCAGCAGTACTGTTGGGCTCTGCCCACCCTTCCCCCCACTTCACCCTGTCCATGTTGGGGAGGTGAGGCGGGGGCTGCTGCCCTGATGAGAACGCCCTGCTGGGGCTCAGGAGCCCGTGGGTGGTGCTTTAACCCTTAGGCCAGGAACCTGAGGACTGGATGCCAACCTGCCTACACCACCAGGGTGTTCAAAGGACGCACAGGGGCTGGACTGCCTGCCGCTTATGAAGTGCCAGGCACTGTGCTAGTTATTCCCTTGAGGCCTTATGACAGCCCTCAGAGGTGGCTGCTGTTATCACCTCCCTTTTGAAGAGATACAGGGGCTGGAGCTGTGTTGACTGGCCGGCCTGAGGGTCCTCTGTGAAAATTCAGGCGGCAGAGGTCGGAGGACCCTCTTCCCACCACCCTGCTCACAGGACACACCTTCAGGGCCTCCCACCCAGACCCCAGGCAGGATGGTGACACACTGGCCCACCTGGTTCCGGGCTGTACCATTGTGCTAAATGGGTTGGGGAGGCAGAGCTGCTCAAGGAAATGGGGTTAGAGGCTGAACCAAGGGCGATGAGGGCAACCTCAGGGACAAACTCTGCAATCCTGACCTTCCAGCCCCCAGGGAAAGGGAATGGAGCTTAGTGGCTTGGGAAGATAAGGAGGGAAGCCTGGACCAGTGGAGGCCGAAGGCTGAGGGCACTCACATCCTGGAACGAGAAAAATCCAAACACATCTGCCCCAGACTCGGTGATTCCTTGTGGTGTGCAGCTGGGCCTGAGCCAGCGTACAGCAGAGATCCAGCCATGTTCACCCCGCACTTCTGAGGCCTCCAGAGGGTTTTGATGAAAGAGCCTTCATTTATTCACATGTTTGTTCATTTGTCAATGAAAAAATGTTGCTGCCCCATCAGTAAACAAAGTATTCTGCAGTCAGCAGGCCACTGCTTCCATCCCAGACTGTGAACCCTGAGGGAACTCAAGATGGAGACAGGGCCTCTCCACCCCTACCCTCAGCAGTCACCCCAACTGTGAACCTTGAGAAAACTCAGGATTCTGGCCCCAGAGAGCTGAGGTGCATAGCAAAGGAATGATTTCACTGAGCCCAGACTCTTGCATCTTCCCATACATAGAAAAAGCACTGAATCCCTTAACTCAAGATGCCTGATTTTCTTTAATTAATAGTGGCTATTTGATGTTCTGACTACCTGGTCTTGGTTGCAAAAACCATATATCCTGGCTCCTCCCTTGCCTCTTCAGAGCAGTCTCTTAGAGGTCTGAGATGCTGTCTTCTGGGCTGTAGTCCTCAGTGTGGTCCACTGAATAAAACAGAATTCTCAAATTTTAGGTTGCAGAACACAGTGGTGCCTTCTCTCTGCCGGGCTGTGTGGCTGTTGAGACTAGAGTTATGAAGGAGACAGGCCTGGTCCCCACATTCATGGGACCTTCTGTTTGGTGGAGGAGGAAGAAATGAGACATATAATTACACAGCTCCACACCTGATTACACTGTGCTAAGTGCCATTAAAACGTTGACAGTACCAAGTGAGTGGTGATGGTGGTACTGTTGTAGGGGGCTTACCTCACCTAGGGGAAGCCAGGATGCAGTTGAGATGGCAGGTGATGGGAGGGACGGGAGAGTGGGTTTGTTGCTGGGTGGAGTGGAGACGACTCTGAGGCCGGAGAGAGATCAAATGTAGCTTCAGCCTTCAGGGAAAAGTCCAGTTGGGCCAGAGCTGAATCTGAGGGGAGATTGAATGAGAAGAGAGAAGGCAGATAGGGGATAGACTCCCCAGGACTTGTTGACTCTGATAAGCTCCTGGATTTTTTCCAAGAATAAAGTAGTAGTAGGTTACCATTTGCCAGCATTAGCAGGGGAGTGGTATGGTTCTGTCTGGGTTCTTTTCTAGACACCTCCTATGACGTCTGATCCCAGCACCAGGAGGGCTGACCAGGTGGGAAATTCCCTTCCACAGTCCTATTTTGGGGAGCTCCTCCAGGACAGGGAACCTCCAGCCTTGGTTCAGTCTCTGTTTATTCCCAGTGACTGGCTTGGAACCTGGAACAGAGAAGGGGTTCCATCCACAAGCGCTGAGTGGAAGGGAACAGATTTGGAGACCCTTGCCCTTTCTATGCCTTGTGCAGTTACGAGATCTCTGACAATGGTGCCTCCACTTCTCTCCTCTCTTCTGGTCTATGCTCCTAGCCGCTGTCAAAACCACCAGACTCCCTACCCCTGGGATTCTGCCAAAGTCTTCACTCAGGGAGCTGCAGCACCCCAACCTTCTGGGGTGTTTGGAAAATGTTCTGGGTAACTGACATTTCTATATTGATATCATGGATAATTGACCTTTTAAGGCCAGATATTTTCCTTGTATCTGTTTCGCACCAAACACTTTCTAAAATATACAATTTCCTGAGCTAAAAATAGTTGAACTGGGCCTGATAACTATGTCATTTTAATAACAATTCTTGAACTGAATAAAGACTTCATTGCTGAAAGTCAAGAGAGCTATTTAAATGAATTAGAACTCAATAAACTCCTTAGAGTCAAAAGATTCCTATTGCAACTCAGCAAAAATATGGCACAGACATCCCCAGCCTCCGTCCCTCACCAGTGGCAGACATTGCTAATCAACAACTGTCCTCTTTCCTGCTGAGTCTGGGCTTGGCTTCTCACCCTAGGCAACCACAGCTAATGAGTGGGTATTGAGATTTGAAAGTGAAAGTCGCTCAGTCTTGTCAGACTCTTTGTGACCCCTTGGACTAGCCAGTCCATGGAATTCTCCAGGCCAGAATATTGGAGTGGGTAGCCTTTCCCTTCTCCAGGGAATCTTCCCNGAGTGGGTATTGAGATTTGAAAGTGAAAGTCGCTCAGTCTTGTCAGACTCTTTGTGACCCCTTGGACTAGCCAGTCCATGGAATTCTCCAGGCCAGAATATTGGAGTGGGTAGCCTTTCCCTTCTCCAGGGAATCTTCCCAACCCAGTGATCGAACCCAGGTCTCCCACATTGCAGGTGGATTCTCTACCAGCTGAACCACAAGGGAAACCCAAGAATACTGGAGTGGATAGTCTGTCCCTTCTCCAGTGGATCTTCCTGACCCAGGACTCAAACTGGGGTCTTCTGCATTGCAGGCAGATTCTCTACCAACTGAGCTATCAGGGAAGCCCCACTGAGATCTGAGATGAACCTAAGTTAATCATGCAAGTGCTCCTGTCTGAGGTTCTTCTTTGCAGTCATGTCACTGATCCACAACTATTGTCCTCCTCCCACTGCCTCCGCCCTGGTTTGGCCTTATGCTATTGCTCACTCCCCTTCCTACCCTCTCTCCCTCCTCCTCCTCCTCCTCCTCCTCCCTCGGCTCCTCTTTCTCCTATCTCTTCTTTACACACTTCTCAGTCTTGGCTTCTAGAACTGCCACCAACCCTGAGAGATGGCAGGTCAGCCTATGTCTGCCTTGATCATCCAGCATTCAGACCTTTGGGTTGGATCAGTGCTTCTTGTAAGAGGACATCAAATAGCTGAGAGCTAGCACAGAGGCTCACTTGCCTGGGAATTTAGTAAGCAGAAAATTTTCTAGTGCTTTCACATCCTGCCTCTTGCTTCCTTAGTTGGTCTACATCCTCTCCAAGGAGAGGAAGGAAAAGGGAAGGGAATTCACAACAATCGAGTGTGTGCTTTCCCACTTCATTTATTCCCTAAAGTGACTTTTCCAGATGCGGCTGTTTCACAGATGAGAAAGCTGAGGCTTGGAGCAGTTATATGACACTGAAGGTTACTTACTTCACACATCATCACTGGAAAGGATGTGCAGCCAGTCTAGCTCACACATGGCTGGCTACCATCTTTCTGCCCTCCTCTGCTACCTCCACCATCTCTGACTCACTGGTCTGCCAGCCTCATCCCACCATCCTGTCAGGGTGAAGAGTCCTGGCTCCAGGTGGCCAGTTTGAACTCTGGGAATTTTCTCCAAAGGTAGAGGTTTTAAATTTTGATGACATTCCATTTATCATTTTTTCTTTTATGGATTGTGCTTTCATGTTATGTCTAAGATGTGATCAAGATTTTCTCTTATGCTTTCCTCTAGAAGTTTCATAGGATTGGGTTTTACATTTAGATCTAAGATCTAAATTCAGTTAATTTTTGTGTGAGATATGAATAAAGCTTTCTTTGAATGTGGACAGCTAATGATTCTAACTCCATTTTTCAAAGATTGAATTGCCTGCACTTGATCAAAAAAATTTTGACCATATCTTTTTGTTGTCATTTGTCACTAAGTCATGTCCAAAGTTTTGCAATTCCATGGACACAAAACACCAGGCTCATCTGCCCTCCACTATCGTCTGGAGTTTGCTCAAATTCATGTTCATTAAGTCGGTGATGCTATCTAACCATCTCATCTTCTGCCACTGTCTTCTCTTTTTGCCTTCAATATTTCCCAGTATCAGGATCTTTTCCAGTGAGTCAGCTCTTTAAATCAGGTGGCCAAAGTATTGGAACTTCAGCTTCAGCATCAGTCTTTTCAATGAATATTCAGGGTTGATTTTCTTTAGACTTGACTGGTTTGATTTCCTTGCAGTCCAAGAGACCCTCTAGATTCTTCTCCAGCACCATAATTCAAAAGAATCAGTTCTTCAGCCCTCAGCCTTCTTTATGGTCCACCTCTCACAATCCGTACACGACTACTGGGAAAACCATACTTTGATTATATGAACCACTGTTGGCGAAGTGATGTCTCTGCCTTTTAATACACTGTCTAGGTTTGTCATAGCTTTCCTTTCAAGCAGCAAGTGTCTTTGGATTTCATGGCTGCAGTCACCATCCACAGTGATTTTGGAGCCCAAGAAAATAAAATCTGTCACTGTTTCCNTTGGCGAAGTGATGTCTCTGCCTTTTAATACACTGTCTAGGTTTGTCATAGCTTTCCTTTCAAGCAGCAAGTGTCTTTGGATTTCATGGCTGCAGTCACCATCCACAGTGATTTTGGAGCCCAAGAAAATAAAATCTGTCACTGTTTCCACTTTTCCCCCTTTTATTTGCCATTAAGGGATGGGACCAGATGCTGTGATCTTTGTTTTTTGAATGTTGAATTTTAAGCCAGCTTTTTCACTCTCCTCTTTCAACCTCATCAAGAGGCTCTTTAGTTCCTCTTCACATTCTGCCATTAGAGTGGTATCATTTGCATCTCTGAGTTTGTTGATATTTCTCTCAACAATCTTGATTCCTACTTGTGATTTATCTAGCCTGGCATTTCACATGATGTACTCTGCATATAATTTAAATAAGCAGAGTGACAATATTCAGCCTTGTCAAACTCCCTTCCCAGTTTTGAACCAGTCAGTTGTTCCATGTCCAGTTCTAACTGACCCACAGTTGCTTCCTGACCCACATACAGGTTTCTCAGGAGACAAGTAAGGTGGTCTGGTACTTCCTGCTTTTTAAAAAATTTTCACAGTTTGTTGTGAACCAAACAAAGGGTTTAGAGTAATCAATGAAGCAGAAGTAGATGTTTTTCTGGAATTCCTTTGCTTTTTCCACAGTCCCATAAATGTTGACAATTTGATCTCTGATTCCTCTGCCTTTTATAAAGCCAGTTTGTACATCTGGAAGTTTTCAGTTCACATACTGTTGAAGACTAGCTTGAAGAATTTTGAACATAACCTTGCTAGCATGTGAACTGAGCACAATTTTATGGTAGTTTGAACATTCTTTGGCATTGTCCTTCTATGGAATTGGAATGAAAACTGACCTTTTCCAGTCCTGTGGTCACTGCTGAGTTTTCCAAATTTGCTGATACATTGAGTGCAGCACATTCACAAGAGATGACTCTACACATAGACATCACCAGATGGTCAATACCAAAATCATACTGATTATATTCTTTGCAGTTGAAGATGGAGAAGCTCTATACAGCAGCAAAAACAAGACTGGGAGAGGACTGTGGCTCAGATAATGAACTTATTATTGCAAAATTCAGCCTCTTGATGAAAGTGAAAGAGGAGAGTGAAAAAGTTGGCTTAAAATTCAACATTCAAAAAACAAAGATCATGGCATCCAGTCCCATCACTTCATGGCAAATAGATAGAGAAACAATAGAAACAGTGACAGACTTTATTTTCTTGGGCTCCAAAATCATTGCAAATGGTGACTGCAGCCATGAAATTAAAAGACGCTGATCCTTGGACTGTGAGAGTTGGACCGTGAAGAAAGTTGAGCACCGAAGGATTGATGCTTTTGAAGTGTGGTGTTGAAGACTCTTGAGAGTCCCTTGGACTGCAAGGAGATCCAAACATTCTAGAGCAGATCAGCCCTGGGATTTCTTTGGAAGGAATAATGCTAAAGCTGAAATTCCAGTACTTTGGCCACCGATGCGAAGAGTTGACTCATTGGAAAAGACTCTGATGCTGGGAAAGATTGAAGGCAGGAGGAGAAGGGAATGGCAGAGGTTGAGATGGTTGGATGACATTGCCAGTCAATGAACATGAGTTTGGGCAAGCTCTGGGAGTTGGTAAAGTACAGGGAATCTGGCATGCTACAGTTCATTGGGTCTCAAAGAGTCGGACATGACTGAGTGACTGAACTGAACCGAGTGCAGCAGCTTAGCAGCTGCATCTTTATAATTTTGAACAGCCCAACTGGAATTCTGTCACCTCCAATAGCAAACTCTGTTAACTTTGTTGGCAAGGTGATGTCTTTGCTTTTTCAATACTCTGTCTAGGTTTGTCATAGCTTTCCTACTAAAGCACAAGTGTCTTTGAATTTCAAGATCACAGTCACCATTTGCAGTGATTTTGGAGCCCAAGAAAATAAAATCTGTCACTGTTTCTACTTTTTCCCTTTCTATTTGCTGTGAAGTGATGGGTCTGGATGCCATGATCTTCATTTTTGGAATGTTGAGTTTTAAGCCAGCTTTTTCACTCTCCTCTTTCACCCTCATCAACCATCATCATTAGTTCCTCTTCACTTTCTGCCATTAGAGTGGTATCATCTGCATATCTGAAATTGTTGATATTTTTCTTGGCAATCTTGATTCCAGCTTGTGATTTATCCAGCCTGACATTTTGCATGATATACTCTGCATATAAATTAAATAATAGAACTGGTCCATTTCAGCTTCTTCGGCATCCGTGGTTGGGCATAGACTTGGATCACTGTGATATTGAATGGTTTGCCTTGAGAATGAACAGAAATCATTCTGCCATTTGCACCCAAGTGCTGCATTTTGCACTCTTTTGGTGACTATGAGGGCTCCTCCACTTCTTCTAAGGGATTTTTTGCCCAAAGTAGATACAATGGTCATCTGAGTTAAATTCGCCCATTCCCATCTGTTTTGTTAATAGCTCACTGATTCCTAAGATGTTGATGTTCACTGTTTCCATCTCCTGCTTGGCCTCATCTGATTTACTTTGACTCACTGACCTAACATTCTGGATTGCTGTACAGTATTGTTCTTTCCAGCACTGAACTTTACTTCGACCAGGAGAAGCATCCGTGACTTAGGCCACTGTTTCTGCCTTGGCCCAGTCACTTAATTCTTTCTGGAGCTGTTAGTACTTGCCCTCTGCTCTTCCCTAGGAGCACATTGGACACCTTCCAACCTGGATGGGCTCATTTTCTGGTGTCATATCTTTTTGTCTTTTTATACTGTTCATAGGGTTCTCCTGGTAAGAATCCTGGAGTAGTTCACCATCTCCTTCTTCATCAGACCACGTTTTGTCAGAACTCTTCACTATGAACTGTCTTGGGTAACCCTGCACAGCATGGCTTATAGCTTCATTGAGTTACAGAAGCTCCTTCACCTTGACAAGGCTGTAATCTATGAAGCAGTGACCATATCTGTGTGTTACTATTTCTGAACTATTATTCTCTCCCAATTGATCCCTCTTTATCCTTTCATCAAGAACATACTGTTTTACCCACCCAACCCAATTTTATTGAAAAATAATTGACATACATCTATAAGTAAATTTAAGACTTATGGCCTGATGCTTTGATTTATAATGTAGAATTATTAACACAATAAGTTAGACTGACACCTAGCTTCTCATATAGGTACAATAAAGAAAAGAAAGAAAAACAAAAAAAAGAATTTCTCCTTGTGATGAGAATTATTTGGATTTACTCTGTTAACTTTCCTATATGTCATAGAGCAGTGTTAGCTATAACCACCATGCTGTACATCACATTACCAGGAGGACTTACTTATCTTATGTGTTTCCCTAGCTTAGCTGATAAAGAATTCACCTGCAATGTGGGAGACACTGGTTTGATTCCTGGGTCAGGAAGAACTCTTGGAGAAGGGATAAGTTACCCACTCCAGTATTCTTGCCTGGAAAATCCCCATGCACAGAGGAGACTGGTGGGCCACAGTCCATGGGGTCGCAAAGACACAACTCAGTGACTAAGCACACACACTTATCTTATAGCTGGAATTTTGTAGCTTTTGACCACCTTTGTCCAATTCTCTCTCCACCTGCTCCTTACCTCTGTAATCACAAATCTAATCTCTTTTTTTCTGAGTTTGGGACTCTCGTTTGGGTTGTTGTTGTTTAGATTCCATATATAAGTGAGATCAAACAGTATTTATCTTTCTCTGATTTAGTTCAGTTAGCATAATGTCCTCAAGGTCCATCCATATTGTTACAATTGGGAGGATTCCCTTCCTTTCCATAGATGAATGATACTCCATTGTATATATGAATGACAGCTTCTTCATCCATTTATCCATCGATGGACATTTGGATTGTTTTTCACATTTTGGCTATTGTAAATAATGCTGCTATGAAGATGGAGGTACATATATCTTTTTAGGTTAATGTTTTCATTGCCTTCAGGTATATTACCAGAAGTAGAAGTAGTGGATCATATGGTAGTTCTATTTTTAATTTTTGAAGACCTTCCTTATTGTCTTCCATAGTTGGAGCAGTTTATAATTCCACCACCAGTGTACAAAGGCTCCCTTCCCTCCACACACCTACCAACACCTATTATCTCTTGTCTTCTTGATGACAGACATTGTAACAGGTCAGAGATGCTATCTCACTGTGATTTTAGTTTACGTTTCCCCAGTGACTAGTAATTATAAACATTTCCTTATGTATCTGTTGGCTATTTGTACGCCTTCTTTGGAGAAATGTCTGTTTTGTCTTTTGCCCATTTTAAAAATTGGATTATTTGGGCTTTTAGCCTTTGAGTTGCAGGATTTTTTTTACATATTTGGATAGTAACTCCTAGTCAAACATATGGTTTATAAAGATATTTTCACATTCTATAGTTTGTCTTTTCACTTTGTTGATGGTTACTTTTAATGTGTATGAGATTTTCAGTTTATAGTAACCCCACTTGTTAACTTTTTATTTTGTTGCTGGTGCTTCAGGTGTCATACCCTAAAATCATTACTGAGCTCCATGTCAAGCAGATTTATTTCTATGTTTTCTTTTAGGTGTTTCATGGCATGAGGTTTAATTTATGTCATTAATCTATTTTAAATTAATTTTCATGAGTAGCATAAGATATGGGTCCAGTTTCATTTTTTTACAAGTGATTATCTAGTTATCACAACATTTTGTATTGAAGAGATTGTCTTTTCTCCATTGGATATTCTCGGTTCCCTTGTCAAATATTAGTTGAGTATATTGCTTAGAGTTATTTCTTGGCTCTCGATTCTGTTCTGTTGGTCTATTTTTCTGTTTCTGCCAGTAACATACTGTTTTGATTATTGTGGCTTTATAGTATAACTTGAAGTCAGAAAGTGTGATGCTTCCTGCTTTGTTCTTCCTTCTCAAGATTGCTTTGGGTAGTCAGGGTGTTCTGTGGTGCCAAATAAATTTTAAGAGTATTTTTTTATACTGTTAAAAATGAAGTTGTAGTTTTGATAGGGATTATATTGAATCCTCAGATGGCTTTGGTAGTATTGATATTTTTGCAATGTTAATTCTTCCAATCCACAAACATGAGATACTTTTCCATTTCTTTGATTTTTTTCATCAGTGTCTTGTAGTTTTCAAAGTCGAAGTCTTTCATTTCCTTAGTTTAATTTATTCCTAAGTATTTTATTGGTTTTGAGGCTATTAAAATGGATCATTTTCTTTATTGCTTTTTAAAAACATTGTTGTAGTGTATGGATATGCTACTGATTTTCGTTTGTTAATTTTTTATCTTTGCTGAATTCATTGATAAGCTCTAACGGTTCTTTTGCCAAGTCTTTAGGATTTCCCGCACATAAAATCATGTCATCTGCAAACAATTTTATTTCTTCCTTTCCATTTCTGATGCCTTTTAATTCTTCTTCTTGTTGATTGCTTTAGCTAAGGCTTCTAGTACTGTGTTGAACTAGAGTGGTTAGAGCAGGCACCCTTGTCTTGTTCCTTGTCATAAAGGAAACATTTCCAACCTTTCACCATTGAGTATGATGTGTGCTTGTTATATATGGCCTTTATTATGTTGAGCTATGTTTCTTCTATGCCTAATTTGTTAAGAGTTTGCATCATGAATGGATGTCACATTTTGTCAATTGATTTTTCCATGTGTATTGAAATGATCATATAATTCTTTTCTTTAATTCTTTTAATGTGGTGTATCACATTGATTGATTTGTGTATGTGAAAACATCCTTTCATTTCAGGGAGAAATTTCCCTTGATCATGATGAATGATCCTTTTAATCCCATACTGAATTGGGTTTGCTAGTATTTTATTGAAAAGTTTTGCACTTATATTCATCACAAATATTGACCTGTAATTTTCTTTTCTAGTTCGTGTTTTGGTATCAGTATATTGCTGGCCTCATCAAATGAGTCTGGGAGTACTTCCTCATCTTCAGTTTTTTTGTAAGAGTTTAAGAAGGATTGGTATCAATTATTCTTAAAATGTTTGATAAAATTCACCAGTGTAGTCATCTTGTGTTGGGCATTTCTTAGTCGGGAGATTTCTTATTACTAATTCAGTTTTCTTACTAGTAATTGGTTAATTTAGGTTTTCTGTTTCTTCCTGATTCATTCTTATTGAGTTGTATGTTTCTAAAAATTTTCCATTTCTTCTAGGTTGTCCAGTTTGTTGGTAAAGAGAGTTGTTCATGATAACATACTACCTTGATTATTGTTGCTTTATTGTATGTCTTAAAATCAGGAAATATGACTCCTTCAAATTTGTTCTTTGTCAAACTTGTTTTGACTCTTCCAGTCCTTGCTTTTCTATAAAAACTTTAGAACAAACTTGTCAATTTCTATTTTAAAAAATCCTGCCGAGACTTTGATAGAAATTGTGTTGAATCTATAGATCAATTGAGGGAGACTGATATCGTAAAGCCTTAGGGATTTTAACAAACATTTCATTTCTGACTCTTGCCCCTAAGTCACCGTCCTTGGAAGGGTTAAATGAAAAGTTCCACACAAAAAAAGTAGAGTTATAGTGAAGAAAGATGGGAAGAAGGGTCAACCCTCACAAATCCATTGTATATGTTGAGAAAAATATAACAACAGATAGAAATATTGCTGAAGTTGGATAATAATGGTGTCAAAATCCCATCAAACCCACTTTGGGGTAAGCTCTGAAGACTGATTAAAATACCAATGCCAAGGAGAAAGGATCATGCAGGAAATTTCTTATTAACCTTTGTGTACTCAGCCATCTCCAGGCCTCTCAGTAGCCCTCTAGCAGGGCTTGGAGAAGGCAGGTGTTGGCAGGGGCAGGACTGTGGGATTTGAATCCTGGAGATCTGGGCTCAGATCCCAGTTCTGCCTCCCTCCACTATGCAACCCCAGGCAAGGCGCTTCATCTCTTTAAGCTTCCATTTCCTCAGTTATGCACTGAGATGCAACAAGCTCGCAGGATTGTTATGATGGTGGACCTGGGTCACAGACAGCTAAAAAAAGGAGCTTGGGGTGGATGGGCCCAGTCTGGTCCGCTCTGCTGCAGTGCAGACAGTGAATACCAGGAGGTCCCTGGTGAGTCCTGGCTCCTTGGAGGAAGGTTTTAAATGGTTTCTTCAATGGTACTTGGAAGAAGAGAGCAGAGAGCTTGTGGGGTCATGATGCTGGGTTCCCCCCCTAAACCCTCATTCAGCCCCCATCCGCTGAGCGCCCACTGCTTGCCTAGCCCTGAGCCTTCCCTCCGGCTCCAGCATGGTTCAGAGGCAGGTCCTGCCCCACAAGGAGCCCTTGACCCAGCAGGCAGTGGTCTGATGAAGATGGGCCTGAATGCTGCAAGACCCAGTGGGAAGAACCCACGCTGTCCTTAGGGACAATTTGGACCTGTGTCACACAGAAGGGATGTTTTGCTCTAGTTACGAAGGGGCCATCAGCTCATCCAGGAGACAAGTGAAGAAGGTCCCCCAAGTGGCAGGAATGGCAGGTGGGGACTTGAGGGCCCATATGAGCTTGGAGGGCTGGAGTTAAACCCTGGTGATGCCATGACCTGGGTTGAGCATGACTGAGGGGCCTGATTACATGCACGATGGAGGTCATGGAACAGGCTGACACAGGAATAGACAGGGTGAGATCCTTGTGTTGGAAACATCAGTCTAGGACTGAGCAAAGGCCCCAGAGGATGGGTGGCTGGTTCCCAGTCCAGCAAAGCCACCACCTGGCCGTGTGTCCTAGCCTCAGTTTCTCTATCTGTCAGAGGAGTTGTTACTCGGAACAATGCTAATGGCAGCTTCCTGCTCTTAAACGCAGTGGAGCTTCTCCCTGGCCCTCACCGCTCTGTCTTCCAGGCCAGGCCTGTGGCTGCCCTAGAAAGCGATGACAGAATGGAATTCTCAGAGGCTTTTAGGAGGAAGGGTTCCTGCGAGTCCCTGCCAAACCCTGGCATGGCTGGAAAGGCTAAAACTGAGGTGCCGTGGAAGCTGGGCTTGTGTGAGCTGCCCCATTAATATTCCCTCCAGGAAGCGTTGCCAGACAGGGAGGAGGCAAGGGGCAGATGGGGCACTGAGAGGCCAAGTAATCTGCTTCAGGTCACCCAGCAAAGCAGCAGCAAGCTGGACCAGACCCCAAGCCTCCAGATGTCCAGTCTGATGCCCTGCCCACTGGACCATGAGGCCTTTAATGAGGCCACCTCCGCAGGGGCTGTGGGCTGGCCCACCGCCCAGGGCCGGTGACTTGCCAGGCATCCCAATCAGCCATCCTGAAAGGCCCTGCCCTTGGCCGCCAGGCTCCCCGAGGCCGGGAGTGAGTGTGTCAGTCGAGACTGGTGTTTCTGCGAGGTGGCCCCTGGGTCCAAGCACACCTGGCCCTCTGGCCGGGATCCCCACGGAAGAGGGCTCTGTGTCCCAAAAGGGGCCACACATGTCTCGGGAGCTGGGGGGGTGTACTCTTCAGGGAGGGTCACCTGCAGGCTCCCCCCTGTTCTAGACTCCCCAAGGGGCCCAGGTTTCCTGGACTGTGGAGTCCACAGTCAGTGTCAGTGACCTCTCTGGGCAGCACAGCCTTGCCTCCCTGCTCCATCTGAAGCCCGTGGCCCTTCATGTACAGAAGAGAGGACAGGGGTGTGATGGGGAGACTGCTTGGGTCGCACAGGGAGATGGTCACAGAGGCAGGGCTCCAGTGGGGTCCTGACTTCCGGGCCAGCCCTTCTGCCCCGCTCCATAAGATCTCAGACCTGTCCTCTCCGGCCCCTTGCCTCCCTGACCCCTGGAAAAGTCCCCCAAGTGAGGGGGCATGGACCCTGGGCTCTGGCACGTGTTAGAGGGAGGAGAACACCGCCCTGGCTGCTGGCGGGGAGGCCTGGGTCTGAGTCCCGGCCCTGCCACCTCTTCAGCCCGTAGGGGCCCTTGGCATTAAGCAATTACCGTGTAACCCATGGCCGGAGAGCCTCAAGGACTCCTCCCTCTGAAGCTGAGTCTCCCAGGGGCGCCAGGGTGTCCATGAGCGCGGCTGGCAGCGTGGCGGGGCCATGGCTGGCAGCTGGGCCCAGCCAGGGCTGAGGGGTGCCACTTTTTCCCAGGGCTTAACCTCCCCCCTCCTCCCCTCCCTGCCCCTCCCGACAGTCTCCACACCCTCCCCCTAACACACACACACCTCAAAGAAGCTCAATTCAGCTGGACCCCTGTCTCTTATACACATCTAGATGTGTATAAGAGACAGAGTCTGGTCCGCTCTGCTGCAGTGCAGACAGTGAATACCAGGAGGTCCCTGGTGAGTCCTGGCTCCTTGGAGGAAGGTTTTAAATGGTTTC
The DNA here is from genome assembly GCA_006410875.1 of Neotragus pygmaeus. NCBI lineage: Eukaryota > Metazoa > Chordata > Mammalia > Artiodactyla > Bovidae > Neotragus > Neotragus pygmaeus. The sequence continues at coordinate 449,637 of SJYV01051493.1, read as the reverse complement.
TTCAATGGTACTTGGAAGAAGAGAGCAGAGAGCTTGTGGGGTCATGATGCTGGGTTCCCCCCCTAAACCCTCATTCAGCCCCCATCCGCTGAGCGCCCACTGCTTGCCTAGCCCTGAGCCTTCCCTCCGGCTCCAGCATGGTTCAGAGGCAGGTCCTGCCCCACAAGGAGCCCTTGACCCAGCAGGCAGTGGTCTGATGAAGATGGGCCTGAATGCTGCAAGACCCAGTGGGAAGAACCCACGCTGTCCTTAGGGACAATTTGGACCTGTGTCACACAGAAGGGATGTTTTGCTCTAGTTACGAAGGGGCCATCAGCTCATCCAGGAGACAAGTGAAGAAGGTCCCCCAAGTGGCAGGAATGGCAGGTGGGGACTTGAGGGCCCATATGAGCTTGGAGGGCTGGAGTTAAACCCTGGTGATGCCATGACCTGGGTTGAGCATGACTGAGGGGCCTGATTACATGCACGATGGAGGTCATGGAACAGGCTGACACAGGAATAGACAGGGTGAGATCCTTGTGTTGGAAACATCAGTCTAGGACTGAGCAAAGGCCCCAGAGGATGGGTGGCTGGTTCCCAGTCCAGCAAAGCCACCACCTGGCCGTGTGTCCTAGCCTCAGTTTCTCTATCTGTCAGAGGAGTTGTTACTCGGAACAATGCTAATGGCAGCTTCCTGCTCTTAAACGCAGTGGAGCTTCTCCCTGGCCCTCACCGCTCTGTCTTCCAGGCCAGGCCTGTGGCTGCCCTAGAAAGCGATGACAGAATGGAATTCTCAGAGGCTTTTAGGAGGAAGGGTTCCTGCGAGTCCCTGCCAAACCCTGGCATGGCTGGAAAGGCTAAAACTGAGGTGCCGTGGAAGCTGGGCTTGTGTGAGCTGCCCCATTAATATTCCCTCCAGGAAGCGTTGCCAGACAGGGAGGAGGCAAGGGGCAGATGGGGCACTGAGAGGCCAAGTAATCTGCTTCAGGTCACCCAGCAAAGCAGCAGCAAGCTGGACCAGACCCCAAGCCTCCAGATGTCCAGTCTGATGCCCTGCCCACTGGACCATGAGGCCTTTAATGAGGCCACCTCCGCAGGGGCTGTGGGCTGGCCCACCGCCCAGGGCCGGTGACTTGCCAGGCATCCCAATCAGCCATCCTGAAAGGCCCTGCCCTTGGCCGCCAGGCTCCCCGAGGCCGGGAGTGAGTGTGTCAGTCGAGACTGGTGTTTCTGCGAGGTGGCCCCTGGGTCCAAGCACACCTGGCCCTCTGGCCGGGATCCCCACGGAAGAGGGCTCTGTGTCCCAAAAGGGGCCACACATGTCTCGGGAGCTGGGGGGGTGTACTCTTCAGGGAGGGTCACCTGCAGGCTCCCCCCTGTTCTAGACTCCCCAAGGGGCCCAGGTTTCCTGGACTGTGGAGTCCACAGTCAGTGTCAGTGACCTCTCTGGGCAGCACAGCCTTGCCTCCCTGCTCCATCTGAAGCCCGTGGCCCTTCATGTACAGAAGAGAGGACAGGGGTGTGATGGGGAGACTGCTTGGGTCGCACAGGGAGATGGTCACNGGAATCAACTTAATTTTCTTCCAATTAGATATCTATTCTGCCAGATTTCATTCAACAATCCAACCTTTTCAAACCTATTGAAATACGACCTTGACATACTAAATACACTTACATACTGAGACCCAATTTATTGATTCATTCAACAAATAATAATTAGGCACCTGCTAAGTGCCAAAATTTCTAGGAACTTTATATATCATATTCTTTTATGTCTATGTGTTTTTCAACTTAATTATCAGTCCATGTTGAAGTCATCAAATTATGTTATATCTCATTTCAGTTAGCTTTTGATGCATCTTTCAATTATGTTAAATACAGTTCCTTTGAAACTACTGTGTATAACGTGGTTCATCCTCTCTGTCATTCTTTTTACTTTATATAACTTCACGTTTATTTAAATTTGTAGGTGCACATATTTTTGCATGGCTTCCCCAGTGGCTCAGTGGTAAAAAATCTGTCTGCAGTGCAGGAGACATGAGAGACATGGGTTCAATCCCTGGGTTGGGAGATCCCTTGAAGAAGGAAATGGCAACCCACTTCCGTCAACTTGCCAGAAAAACCCCATGGACAGAAGAGCCCAGTGGGCTTCAGTCCATAGGGTCGCAAAGAGTCAGACTGAGCAACTGAACACAGCACATAATTTGCATACATTTGAAAATAGGAAAGTGAACAAAACAGTTGAAATCCTGCTTGCTTGGATCTTGCATTATAATGAGAAGTCAGAGTACATTGGAATAAATGTATCTGTCACAATGTGCTCAGGCTTAAATCATATAAATTTATTCAGTCGTTGAAAGGATGGGACTGTCATGGTATGTACAGAAATTTACAGGCCGTTGTCTGGGAGGTCTTTGCGTGTCTTTGCAGGTTGGATAAAGACTGATATTAAAGTATGCCCACTGGACTTATCAGAATGAGATCAAAACCCACAGTAGAAGAAAAACAAAGGAAAGATGCCACACAACAAATCTGAGAAAGGGGCTTCCCTAATCTTCTAGTCAATCACATAGAAACTGACTGGTCAAATACAGTTCAGTCACAGGAAAAACAAGTCTCCTTCTGTTTGATATTAACAACAGTCAAAGCATATTTTATTTGTTTATTTTCTTTTGTGAATTATTATTTTATTTTCTCTGATCAGTTTTCACCAGAGGCATTCATTCTTTGTTTTTTGTTTTGTTTTTATTTTATTTTTAAATTTATTTAGGGGCATTCAATCTTTAAAGTGTTTCACATCATAAATTTATTATGACTTTTATCTTTTAAGAAATTTTATTATTATTTTTGCTTGGCATTAAATGGTTAATTAGGCTGCCAAAAACCAAAGGAGCTTTATCTGCCTGAAAGTCTCTCAGGGACCACCTGAGTTTATTAGATATTTTCTTTCTTGAGTCCATTTCAGTCCTCTNAAAAAAAAAAAAAAAAAAACACTTGTTCCTTGGAAGAAAAGTTGTGACAAATCTAGACACTACTTTGCCGACAAAGGTCTGTATAGTCAAAGCTATGGTTTCTCCAGTAGTCATGTATGGATGTGAAAATTGGGCCATAAAGAAAGCTGAGCACTGAAGAATTGATGCTTTTGAACTGTGGTGTTGGAGAAGACTCTTGAGAGTCCTTTGGACTGCAAGGAGATCAAATCAGTCAATCCTAAAGGAAATCAGTCATGAATATTCATTGGAAAGACTGATGCTGAAGCCGAAGCTCCAATACTTTGGCTGACAGATGCAAAATGACTCACTTGAAAAGACCTGATTCTGGGACAGATTGAAGGCAAGAGGAAAAGGGGATGACAGAGGATGAGATGGTTGGACGTCATTACCGGCTTGATGGACATGAGTTTAAGCAAGCTCTGAGAGTTGGTGATGGATGGAGAAGCCTGGTGTACTGCAGTCCATGGAGTTGCAGAGTCAGACAGGACTTACTGACTGAACTGAACTGAACTGAACTGATGGTCAATGATGACATCAGTAAAGTGAAAGTATCTAATTCTCCAGTTGCTGCTACGATTAAGGAGATTTTAAGATCTTGACTTTTGCTTCTTAATGAAAATTGATGTTTGGCTTGCTTTACTTAAGTTACTGGTCTTAATTCTAAGCTCTCAAGTCTAGGGTAAAACTACAGACTCCTTCTTTCTGCAGTGGAACCAACATATGTGGCGCATGTGGGATCTGTGAATAATGCACTTTGTTGGGCCAACAGCCTCAATGCCAGCCTAATTGTTCCAAGTAGTGGTTTGTTTCTTAATGAACATTCCACAATGCAATTGTTGTAGAAAATAATCATTATTTTAGGACAGATGGCAAAGTGGCAAGATGGGGAAATGGTCCATATAATTCTGACTCTCAATCTTGAGTTTTATGAAGGATAAGAATTTGAATACTCCGGGAGGTATATTTATACAGCTCTGAATCACCCACTTATTGCTCAGCAATTCATTCTCTTTTCTTTAAATAATGCAAACTTTGCCTACAGGGCTGAAAAAGTAAATGACAATGTTTATCCTTTAACTAATTAAATACTTTGAGTAATGCCAAAGCATGGTTATGTTTTTTCCCTCTGTGTATGTATGCTCTAAATTCTGAAATGCAAGAGGGAGAAATAAAACTGGAAGTCCAGATAAGTATATTTTTTAAATTAACACATAAATGACTCAACCATCTGTATTTTTTAAATTAAATATGAATAGCTGTGTTTTTTATTTTCACTCTTGTTCCTGTAGCTGTAGATCTATATGCAATTATCATATATGTATGTATTTCAAACTCATGCCTTTCTGGGACTATGAGCATATGGACATGAAATTTAATGTGATAATGAAAATTTTTGGCAGAATGCATCAATAAAAATAACTTTTTAAATAAAACTAATTTTTAATTTATCTATTATTCTATTACTTATTATTATCAATCATTCATCTTTTGGTTCAATCCTCTACTAAAATATACAATACTACTGAAATTCTTCTTCATGTAACATTGAAACCTCACCTAACCAAGCTTTAGGGAAATTAATGATTGATCATATCAGGAATTTTAAAGGCAAACTCAGTAAAGGATTATGGAAATTTTGTGTAAAAATATGTGAAAGCAAATGCACTTTTCTTCTAAGTGATTTAATTCTGTGTGTGAATAAAACAGTTAAATACTTTACATGGCTATAAAGACTTTGGACTGCCCAGTCTCTACATGGTTCTACATCCTCAATTTATACAAGCTCTTCTCCTCCCTCACTCACATTTATTTTTCCTTCACATTATTGTCTTCCTAGCCTGCAAATATAAACTGCCCTTTTTTTCCAATGGTCATGTATGGATGTGAGAATTGGACTGTGAAGAAAGCTGAGTGACGAAGAATTGATGCTTTTGAACTGTGGTGTTGGAGAAGATTCTTGAGAGTCTCTTGGACTGCAAGGAGATCCAACCAGTCCATTCTAAAGGAGATTGGTCCTAGGTGTTCTTTGGAAGGAATGATGCTAAAGCTGAAACTCCAGTACTCTGGCCACCTCCTGCAAAGTGTTGACTCATTAGAAAGGACTCTGAAGCTGAGAGGGATTGGTCGCAGGAGGAGAAGGGGACGACAGAGGATGAGATGGTTGGATGACATCACCAACTCGATGGACGTGAGTTTTAGTGAACTCCAGGAGTTGGTGGTGGACAGAGAGGCCTGGCGTGCTGCGATTCATGGGGTTGCAAAGAGTCGGACATGACTGAGTGACTGAACTGAACTGAACTTACTTAGAGTCCACTCCTATGCCCCAAATTTATAATTATTGACACATAGTTCACAACTCAAAATCAACTGTCACTCTCTAGGAACTTTTTTCCATAACCCTACAAATGTGTTTTGTTTCCCCTGTTTGATATTCCCATGACATTATGTGAATTCCCTGCAAAGTATTTATTGTAGTTAAAATTAGACTCATAGTTGTTTGGTTATTTGATTAATAGCTCTCCCCTCTTTTGGATACAGAGTTCCACAAGGACAGAAAACCAGTTTTTTCTTGCCCACCATATTGTCCCCAATACCTTTCAAGGAGGCAATAACTATTCTTAGAATAAATGAGCAAATAGGTGAATCAGTGTTGATAAATGTTATGAAGAGAATAAATATTTAAGCTAAAACAATAAGAAAAATAATATTTTTTATAGAGTTAAATCCCAACTCTCAGCATTTTATTTTCTTTTCTACTCAAGATGTCAAGTTGCATTTTATAAACCTGCATAAAAGGAAAAAAAAGGAAAATGAAAAAACAAAAGAAAAATTGGGGAATATGCTATATGTATATGTAAACAGGAAATTAATCGTCATTCGTTGTGGGTTATTTACTAGGAATGTGCTTTTACTGAACTAGGGGAATTCATTACACAGCATTTTTTCCCTGTGCTTTCTATAATGAACCAGAAAATGTCTGCAAGTGAAAGTAGGTGACTCTTGCAAACCCAGCTGTAATCTGGACCATCCTGATGGCCGTGAATTATTCTCTTACTAAAACGTTTTATCACCACTGCTGAAAATATGTTTCTGACTAGGATGAAATATCTCCTTTTGCTCCAATTTCCCCCAAAATGCTCAAATTAGACTGGGTACATATTTCCAATTACAATTAAATTCTAGTGTTATAATTTGCCTGCTAGACTAAGGGTTCTTACTAACTACAATAAAATTAATGAGCGGGAAATGCTGCTGCTGCTTGGCTTGTAAAAGGCATGCTGAAGGGGTATGAACACAGGTGCTCATAGTGAACAGCAGCCTGGCCCATTTCTAGGTGGGAAATATTTGTGAACACATGAGTTAGCTGCTCAGCATGAACATTTCCTGAAGAGTATCGATCTCACGCTGTAATAGTTTCTTACTGTGGGCTTCCAACTATTAATAAACTAGAAAGCTTGTGCAAATTGATGATTCTCAGCTCTGATTTGGTTGCTTCAACAAACATCTCAGATAATTCTGATACTAGTCAGTATTCTGTAGACTACATCTTCCAGGCACACTGTCCTATGGGATTCTGTTTCAACTCCACAGCATGCACAAAGTGGAACCTGTGGCTGACTCCTATTGGACTCTCTAGTCTGTCACTCACCCTGCTTCCTTTCCAATCTACTTTCTAGTCCTGGAGAGTGCTAACTTTAACACTGAGACTGTTTGATAACTTTTGCCTTTCTTCATAATTTCCCTCTTCTTTGACTGACCTTAACCACCTTTGCCATATTGAGGTCCAATTTTCAAGGCTTTTGTAGATGTCTTTGTGTAAACCCTTCTCTGTGTAAACCTAATCTACACCACAGAGTAAAGAGAGAAAAAGACAACATGCAGGTGGACATTCTCCATCCCATATCTATGGCAATCATTACCAATTGATCACATTTTTGACTCAGTTCCAAACCCTTCTAAACCATGCTCTCAAAGCTATCACCTACCTGTGAGGTTTGGAGCATAAAAAGAAACATGTTGGCCATTCTGGCTATCAGTTTTGAAAATTATTATTATTATATCTGTACTATTCCATAATATTAATTACATATATATATATATATATGTTTCCTACTAGACAGGAACATGGATCATGCTTTATCTTTATATACCATCAACTCATGTTATAGTACCTGGCACAAAGTAGGCCTACAATAAATGTTTGAATAATGAGTTCATAATTGAATGATACTGTTTTCTTGAGGAAGATAAAGATTTTCTTTTTTCACCCTCTTTTAGTTCTGCTCTTTTATCCTTAAGATTATAGTTTCACTCAATAAAGCCTTTTCTTTTTTATTTTGGTCTATTTGCATGGCTTGTGAAATTTTAGTTCCCGGACCGTGGACTGAAATCTAGCCCATGGCAGTGAGAGCTCGGACCCCTAACCACTAAATAGCTAAGGAATTCCCAGTAAGGTATTTATAATCATTTAATTGAGAGTAAAAGCTAGATATAGCTTAGTCTGTCTGAGAAATGTTTTAATTATATCATTTGTATGCCATGAAGATCCCTGCTGTTGCTGCTAAGTCACTTCAGTCATGCCCGACTCTGTGCGACCCCATAGACGGCAGCCCACCAGGCTCCCCCGTCCCGGTATTCTCCAGGCAAGAACACTGGAGTGGGTTGCCATTTCCTTCTCCAATGCATGAAAGTGAAAAGTGAACGTGAAGTCACTCAGTTGTGTCTGACTCTTAGTGACTCCATTGACTGCACCTATCAGGCTCCTCTGTCCATGGGATTTTCCAGGCAAGAGTACTAGAATAGGGTGTCATTGCCTTCTCCTAAATCAAGGTGTATAACAATGAATCTTTTCTTATTGATATTTTCAGGAAATAATTAAATATTGCTCTACATCTGATCATAAAGAGTTAATAGGCAATGAAAAATCTAAGGCTAAATTCTCCTCTGTCTTAACTCTTGGGCAAATATCATTTCATCATCATCATCATAGCAATAGCATTTATTGGATATCCTCTAAGCGTCTGACTTTAATATGCAAGAGTTTCAGTCTGCTGACCTGTCCTTAAACAGATTTAAGAAAGCTTATTCTTAATAGAGTGAGATGATTGCACTAGAATGGAATTGACATAATCAGAAAGAAGTAACCAGGAGGAACAAATGTACAGTGCAGACTAGATACAACTAATAAAAATCTTGAAAATAGAAACATTATGTTTTCTAAAGTCCTTGTTATTAACAAGAATGCTATCATTCATAACATTACTGTGGCTCTATATAAACAAGTATCATCCAAATAGCTTAAAATATCAGTTTTGTGAATTGACTCTCCAAATAATTTATTAATACAGGTGAGAAAAAATAACCTATAGGCCTAATTACTCTAACTTCCAGAGCTCTTTAAAGCATGTCTAGGCATCCAGTAAACGTTTGGTGAGAGAATTAGCTGTCAGTATATTAGCAGTATGCTGCTGTTGCTAAGTCACTTCAGTCATGTCTGACTCTGTGCGAACCCATAGACGGCAGCCCAACAGGCTCCCCCATCCCTGGGATTCTCCAGGCAAGAACACTGGAATGGGTTGCCATTTCCTTCTCCAATGCATGAAAGTGAAAAATGAAAGCGAAGTCATTCAGTCGTGCCCAACTCTTAACGACCCCATGGACTGCAGCCCACCAGGCCCTCTGTCAATGGGATTTTCCAGACAAGAGTACTGGAGTGGGGCGCCATTGCCTTCTTCGATATTACCAGTATATTAGCTGGTTATTCATTTATGTGAGGTTAGTTTCAAAGATGGAGAAAACAATGGCACCCTACTTCAGTACTCTTGCCTGGAAAATCCCACGAACAGAGTTGCCTGGTGGGCTGCCGTCTATGGGGTCGCACAGAGATGGACACGACTGAGCAACTTCACTTTCACTTTTCACTTTCACGCGTTGGAGAAGGAAATGGCAACCCACTCCAGTGTTCTTGCCTTGAGAATCCCAGGGACGGGGGAGCCTGGTGGGCTATTGTCTATGGAGTCCAACAGAGTCAGACACGACTGAAGCGACTTAGCAGCAGCAACAGCAGTNTATATATATATATGCACATATAGGTATACACACATATATATATACATATATATGCCCAACTATATACCTATAGTTGCCATGCCCTCCTCCAGGGGATCTTCCCAACCTAGGAAGACACGGGTTCGATCCCTGGGTTGGGAAGAATCCCCATGGACAGAGCAGCCTGGCAGGCTACAGTCCATGGGGTTGCAAAGAGTTGGACATGACTGAGCACACAGGTATTGTACACATAGAGAACCCGCCTGCCAATGCAGGAGACGGAGGAGACATGAATTCAGTCCCTGGATCAGGAAGATCCCTGGAGGAAGTCATGGCAACCCACTTCACTATTCTTGCCTGGAGAATCCCATGGACAGAGCAGCCTGGTGGGCTGCAGTCCATAGCGTTGCAAAGAGTTGGACACAATGATTAGGCACAGCATGGCAAGCAGTTGTAGTTTACAGTAAAACTGAGTAGGAAGTTCCCTTCTTTCTCCTGCCCACCCGCACACAGCCTCCCCCATCAACATCCCACATCAGAGTGGTACATTTGTTAAAACTGATGAAACTACACTCGACATATCCCAAGTCCACAGGTTACATTAGGGTTCACCTTTGGTGTTCTACATTTTGTGGGTTTTGACAAATGTGTGACATCTGTCAGCCTCTGCAGTATCACACAGAATAGTTTTGCTGCCCTAAAATCCTCTGCCTATTCATCCCTCCTTCCCTTGTAATCCCTGGAAACCACTGATCTGTTTACTGTCTCCATAGTTATAGCTTTTGCAGACAGTCATACATACGTACTTGGAACCATATAGTATGCAGAATTTTCAGATTGGCTTCTTTCACTTAGTAACAGGCAGCTAAGGCTCATGCATGTCTTTTTCTGGCTCGATAGCTCATTTCTTTTTAGCACTGGTTAATATTCTGTTGTCTGGATGTGCCACAGTCCTTTTATCCAAATTCACTTACTAAAAGACATCTTGGTTGCTTTCAGGTCTTGGCAATTGTGGAGCAGTTGTATTTTACTTTACATATTTCTATTTTGATTGAATAGTGTTCAAGCATTCATTAGTTTAATATTAAATAAGCAGAAAAATTCTAGGGTTACTATAAAATGCAGTTAAAACTTAGAGTTTCTCTCCTCTTTCATCAGCACTTTCTTATTTAGTTGGCTACTTAGAATACTTCATGGTTTGAAATACTATATGCAAATTAAACTAATAGAATCAAGACCAGTATATTGATATAAATAAGACTGTCCAAATATTATCAGATAAAATCTTTTAAGATCTTTTATGTATCTTATATGCCCTGGGCACTGTGCTAGGATGGACACCTAATTCATTCTATACCTTTCCCCTCCTAAATAAAGCCTTTGAATGTACATTTTCTTCTTTTCTATTCTGTGGATTGTGAATGTGTTCAGAGAAATTACTCTCTTGCATGAAGAAGCACAGCAAAAAAGTGATAGAGTTGAATTCAAGCTCCGGCCTCCTGTCTCTACTGATATGGAGGATGAAGCCTGGTCCAGCTTGCCTCTCCTCATCAGTGTTTTATGGCTGAGCCCTTCTAGCCTGCTCTGTCCCAGGCAGCTGATCCCAGGACCACATGTTACACATTAACTGAGACCCATTAGGCTTGCTATCAATCACCATCCTCCTATATNAGTTGAATTCAAGCTCCGGCCTCCTGTCTCTACTGATATGGAGGATGAAGCCTGGTCCAGCTTGCCTCTCCTCATCAGTGTTTTATGGCTGAGCCCTTCTAGCCTGCTCTGTCCCAGGCAGCTGATCCCAGGACCACATGTTACACATTAACTGAGACCCATTAGGCTTGCTATCAATCACCATCCTCCTATATGATTTCAAATAGTCTATCCAGTTGCCCCTATAAGTCAGTATCAGTAATCTCAATATTTTGCTATCTGAACTTGGTTTCTTAGGCTGTATATTGCTGCTGGAAATGGCTTAAAAATTCTTTCAGGCTGAGAGTGCTGACTTGGAGTTTGGACAACACACGTACCCCATATGCCAGGCAAACACCAGGCTGTTATCCCCAGGAAGCTCAGGTGACTCCTCCATCTGGGAGAGATGACCTGGTTATCCAATCAACAGCCCAGGGAAGGATGGATGGATGGGGTCTCATGTCTGTCCCCTCACTTCCTAGGACAGACGTTGGACCAAGTCACCTCTAGGCAGTATAACAAGCACAGGGGCTAGTCACCCAGGCTGGCCTGAGATCCAGGCTGTAACTCAATCTCTCTAAGCTTCTATTTCCTTACTCTTAAAATAGGGCTAATAGCAGTTCCTTCCTCTGAGTATGCTTGTGAGAACTGATGAGTTAGTCTATATGAAGGGCTCAGCAGTGTCTGGCACATAGTGAGGACTCAGTCTGTGTGAAGCAATTATTATGAATATTTCTGCAGACCTTTCTGTTTGAAAGACAGAAAAGACAGTCTCCATTTGGGTGGCAGGCTCCATCACCATCTGGTGAAGAAGTATCAGCCAGGGGCCGTGACAGGTCCAGCAGCAGCCAAGCAGAGCTGCCAGCTCTGTCTCTCAGCAGAGCCCACTGGGAAGAGGTCAACTGTTAGATGCGAACCCATGATGCTTTTCTCATTGGCCAAAGCTGTGTCAGTGGAAGCAGAAGGGGACCAAAGGCATGTGGTAAAGAGAACAATGGCCCTCTGAAGGTGTCTGGGTCCTAATCCCTGGAACTGGGATGTGTTTGTTTAATGTGGCAAAAGGGATTTTGCAGATATAATTAAGCTATCCTGGGTTTTGAGGTGGAGAGATTTATCTGGCTGAGCTCAATGTAACCAGAAGGGTCCGGGGAGGAGGATGAGCGTCAGAGAAGGAGATGTGATGGCAGAAGATGGTCAGAGGCAGAGAGAGATCTAAAGGTGTTGCTTGGCTGGCTCTGAAGATGGAAGAAGGGGCCACGAACCAAGGAACGAAAGTGGCCTCTTGAATTTGAAAAAGGCAAGGAAATCAATTCTTTCTCAGAGCTTGCAGAGGATGCATAGCTCACTGACACCTGGATTTCTGCCCAGCAAAACCCATTTTGGACTTTTGACCTCCAGAACTATAGAGTAGTGAATTTGTTATTGTTTTATGCTCCTCAGTTTGAGGTCACTTGTTGCAGCAGCAACAGGAAACGAATACATAAGACAATTCAAGATGCTGAACTGAAAGGCAGGCTGAGAATGTTCACTTTGTTTTTTTTTTCAGTTTTTAAAAAATGTAATTAATTTTATTTTTGGCTGCAGTAGGTCTTTGTCGCTGTGCGGGCTCCTCTCCAGTTGCAGTGTGCGGGCTTCTCAATGCGATAGCTTCTCTTGTGGTTCCCGGGCTTTACAGCACAGGCTCAGCAGATGGGCTCCATTGCTCCGTGACATGTGGGATCTTCCTGGATCAGGGATCAAACTGCAGTGGCCGGTGGATTCTTATCTACCTACCACCAGGGAAGTTCTGTTCACTTCACATTTAAATCAAGTGAATGAAACACTCCTAGAGAAAGTTCAGGCGAATGCTGAAGCATCTTCTGACCAAGGCCCATTGACTCTGAAGTACGTGTCCATGAATTTTCGCTGTGTTAACTAAGAGACAGAGGGCAGATATACAAGACGAAGAGAGAAAGGGCTTTAAAAGGAAATCATCTGGAATGATTGGCAACAAAACAAGAAGTTTTACCTGGTCTCCTGTGAGGTGGCACCTGTGGGCTGATGGCGTTGTTCCCCATGATAACGTACTCATAGTGGACTCCTGGGTTGGGCTGCTGGTGTATCATCTGACAACACAGAGGTCTATGTCACTGCACTGGTACACAAGCACATCCCTTTCCGGCTGACCCTGGGCTCAGTGGTGTGAGTGGCATTAACTATACATAAGTGGATTGATTTACATCTAATAATAATAGTGGGCCAGTGACAGACTAAATGAAAGGTATTTTCAGATGGCTTTTTGCTATTTGCTTTTGAAGAATGAGGGACACAGTCTTTGAGAGATTCAGAAGAAAACTAGGCTGAAAGTCAAGCTTTTGTAAGTTCCAAATGGAAAGACGGGAGCANTGCATCTTTCAATTATGTTAAATACAGTTCCTTTGAAACTACTGTGTATAACGTGGTTCATCCTCTCTGTTATTCTTTTTACTTTATATAACTTCACATTTATTTAAATTTGTAGGTGCACATATTTTTACATGGCTTCCCCAGTGGCTCAGTGGTAAAGAATCTGTCTGCAGTGCAGGAGACATGAGAGACACGGGTTCAATTCCTGGGTCGGGAGATCCCCTGAAGAAGGAAATGGCAACCAACTTCCGTAAACTTGCCAGAAAAATCCCATGAACAGAAGATACCAGTGGGCTTCAGTCCATAGGGTCACAAAGAGTCAGACTGAGCAATTGAACACAGCACATATATTTGCATACATTTGAAAATAGGAAAGTGAACAAAACAGGTGAAATCCTGCTTGCTTGGATCTTACATTATAATGAAAAGTCAGAATACAATGGAATAAATGTATCTGTCACAGTGTGCTCAGGCTTAAATCATATAAAGTTATTCAGTCATTGAAAGGATGGGACTGTCATGGTATGTATAGAATTTTACAGGCCGTTGTCTGGGAGGTCTTTGCANCAAGTTAGGCAAAGTAACTTGGAATCTCTTTGTTAGAAGTAAATTTTGCGAATCCTTTGAGGAGTCAAAAGAAAGGTCAAAACAGAAAGCCACACCTTTTGTTCTCCGTCACCTGTCTCTTATACACATCTTACAGAAATTTACAGGCCGTTGTCTGGGAGGTCTTTGCGTGTCTTTGCAGGTTGGATAAAGACTGATATTAAAGTATGCCCACTGGACTTATCAGAATGAGATCAAAACCCACAGTAGAAGAAAAACAAAGGAAAGATGCCACGTAACAAATCTGAGAAAAGGGCTTCCCTAATCTTCTAGTCAATCACATAGAAACTGACTGGTCAAATATAGTTCAGTCACAGGAAAAACAAGTCTCCTTCTGTTTGATATTAACAACAGTCAAAGCATATTTTATTTTGTTTATTTCCTTTTGTGAATTTTATTTTATTTTCTCTGATCAGTTTTCACCAGGGGCATTCAATCTTTGTTTTTTGTTTTGTTTTTATTTTATTTTTAAAATTTATTTAGGGGCATTCAATATTTAAAGTGTTTCACATCATAAATTTATTATGACTTTTATCTTTTAAGCAATTTTATCATTATTTTTGCTTGCCATTAAATGGTTAATTAGGCTGCCAAAAACCAAAGAAGCTTTATCTGCCTCAAAGTCTCTCAGGGACCACCTGAGTTTATTAGATATTTTCTTTCTCAAGTCCATTTCAGTCCTCTCTCTCTATGTTTATGGACAGATTGCTTATGTTTATTTAAATACAAAGCAGAAAAATGGACATACCAATTGGAGCCAAATTCTATTTGTCCATGGGAGACTTAAGAATTTCTGGGTATCATTTCTAAATTATCTAGAGAAAGGATATTTTACCTGGACAGCTAGAGTTGTATCTACTCGGAGCCTAAATAGTGAAACAGTGTGAGAGGGAGTGAAAGAACATGGAAATAACTTTGATTAGGAGGCCTGGGAATGTTGTGTGAGTGTGTGTGTCTGTGTGTGTGTGCATGCCTTGTGAACTGAGAGAAGTCCTCAGAGTAGGGGTACCTGGAATGATGTATTCCAAAGTAACTCATAATACAGGGACCATAACTCATTCAATAAAGTGCTAAAGAAGGGATCATTTTCAATTCACTGGATGCCTTTACAATGAGATTAATAAAGTGCAAGATTTACATACATAGTGTGGACAATGGGCTCTCTGTATCTGAAAGCCTGAGCAGCAGCAGGCAGGTTTCCTCTCCTCAACATCCTCTAACATTATCTTTCATCACTCTATGGCTTATTCATTTCCCACCACACACTGGCTCATTCTGGGCCTTGAGTTTCTGAAGCACACTTCTTCCCCAGGGTCTTTGCACTGGCTGTTCCTTCTGCCAGGCACATATTCCTCAGGTAACCTTGTCTCTCTCCCTCTTTTTCTCCCTCTCTCTCTCTCTTTCTCTCTCGTTCTTCTTTAAAGAGTCTGTTAAAGTGCTACCTTTTTCGCATGTCTTGGTTGAAGTCCCAATAAAAATAACACATTCTATCCACTCTTTCCTTTATACATGCTTTCTTTTTCTTCATTGCATCTGTGCTATTAGACATGTTATATTGTTATTTTTGGTTGATTATATTTTCTCACTGCCATAAGTCTTTAGATTGTAAAGACTTATTTTTAAACATCCCTATGCTCTGGCTATGCCTGGAACATGGTCTGTAGTCAATATATATTCCTCAAATGTGTGAAAGATATTCTCAAAAACAGTAATATACATTATGTTTGAATATCAGGCTGACAGTAGGAAAGGAATTTCTATAAAAATGGAATGAGGATGCCCTTAATGGGGACCAGCTGCTGCTGCTGCTAAGTCACTTCAGTCATGTTCGACTCTGTGCAACCCCATAGGCAGCAGCCTACCAGGCTTCCCCTTTCCTGGGATTCTTCAGGCAAGAACACTGGAGAGGGTTGCCATTTTCTTCTCCAATGCAGGAAAGTGAAAAGTGAAAGTGAAGTCGCTCAGTCGTGTCTGACTCAGCGACCCCATGGACTGCAGCCCACGAGGCTCCTCCGTCCATGGGATTTTCCAGGCAAGAGGGGAGTGGGCGCCATCACCTTCTCCATAATGAGGACCAGACAAGCCACCAAATACAGAAATCAATGCAGTGGCTCTACAATATGAACATAACGTTAATTCTAGGTTCTTAAGTCAGTTATTAATTCTAAGTTATTAAGTTGCTTATGTGAAAATTAATCTTTTTAAATTTTTCTGGTAGTCACCTCCAGCACATGGAACCACGGAATGATACACGAATTTCAGAATTTTTTCTTCTGGGGTTCTCAGATGCACCAGCACTGCAGTCTCTCATATTTGGGCTTTTCCTCTCCATGTACCTGATCTCTGTATGTGGGAACCTGCTCATCATCCTGGCTGTCAACTCAGACCCCCACCTCCACACCCCCATGTACTTCTTCCTCTCCAACCTGTCCTTTGTAGACATCTGTTTCACCTCCACCACCATCCCAAAGATGCTGTGGAACATCCAGACACAGAGCAAAGTTATAACTTATGAAGGCTGCATCACACAGATGTATTTTTTTGTACTCTTAGCAGTGTTGGATGACTTACTCCTGACTGTGATGGCCTATGACCGCTTCATGGCCATCTGTCACCCCCTGCACTATACGGTCACCATGAATCCCCGGCTCTGTGGAGTGCTGGTGCTGGTGTCCTGGATCATGGGTGTCGTGAACTCTTTGCTACAAAGTTTAATAGTTTTGAATCTGACCTTCTGTGAAGACTTAGAAATCCCCCAATTTTTCTGTGAACTCAATCAGGTCATCCAACTTGCATGTTCTGACACCTTTCTTAACAACATGATGATATATTTTACATCACTACTTCTGGCCATTGGTCCCCTGGCTGGAATCCTTTACTCTTACTCTAAGATAATTTCCTCCATATATAGAATAGCATCAGCTCAGGAGAAGTATAAAGCATTTTCTACCTGTGCATCTCACCTCTTGGTTGTTTCCCTATTTTACTCTACGAGCCTAGGAGTGTACCTTGGCTCTGCTGGTACCCACAGCTCCCACTCAAGTGCAACAGCCTCAGTGATGTACACTGTGGTCACACCCATGCTGAACCCTTTCATCTACAGTCTGCAGAATAAAGACATAAAGAGAGCTCTGAAAGCATTTATGGGACAGCAGCGCTAACCAGGATGGCTTTCCTGAGTCTCAAGAAGTGCCCTTGATGGCAGGACAAAGAGCAGCTGAGCCAGGAACTGCTTTTCCTTGATCACACTGTGGAAGTAAACCTGTTCCTTCTATCAATTTCCATGAGCGTCCATTTCTTTGTCTCCACCTCTTTATATTATTTAAGTAACTCACTTTGTAATTCACTTCCTGAGTCTGATAAAGTTTTCCCATTTATCCTTTGTCCCAAGACACAAATTTTTTACCAAATTTTGATCTGAAATATTTGGATATTTTTTATTTCATTCGTAGAACAAGGATTTCTTGAGAATAATTTCTTCTCAAATAATATATACTATCCCAAGTAATTTTCATCTCATTTTCCTGAAAGGATAGTCATGTAACATAAAAGAAAAAAGTAAATTGTTTACTTACAATTAAGGGTTAGTTTATCTCCCTCATAAAAGAAGAACCTGAACAATGTCTCAGGGTTCATTCTATCTCTCTGTTCCTGCATCTATCATGTATAGTTTTCCAAGGTATGTCAGCTCCAAGAATCTCATCATCTTGTGCAAATTCCAGATAGAAAGGGAAAAGGCTACTACAGAACATTTCAGTATTCCCACCCAATAACTTAACATATTATCCATGACTGTCTATGGCTGAAAAGGATGTGGAAAATATGGTATCTTTGCTGGGCATCTGACCACTTCTAGATATAATCAGGCTCTGTCAAGAGGGAAGAGGGGAATGGAAAAGTTACATAACCAATCTATAATGAGCAATCACAAGATTGACAGTATTCAGAACATTAAAACAAACAATTGCTTGATAGAAGCAGAAAGATCTTGTCCAAAAGGACATTGATCTTCCTAATTCTTATAAAACAGTCACATTGTTTCTAGCCAATTCCTTCCAGGAACTTAAAAACATTTTAAGGTTTTTGAAGTATTTCTTATCATAGGCTAGAGACATGACACATGATAATCCACACACTGTGGTAAAACTGAGGTGATGAAGCTGTATAATGGCTTGGATATTGAGGTATTTGTGGAAAAATTCAGCAGCCAACCTTGACGAGAGTGAAAGGGCAAATCCCGTCTGAGTGACAAGACCTTTCAGAATCCTGAGTAAACACCTAGTGCACTGCCTTAGAGAGCAATTTCCTTTATTAACATTAATTTAGTGGCTCCAATTAACACATATCTGGTTCAGGGCTTTCCTGGTGTCTCAGACAGTAAAGAATCCACCTGCAGTGTAGGAGGCCAGGGTTTAATCTCTGGGTTGGGAGGATCCCCTGGAGAAGGACATGGCAACCCACTCCAGTATCCTCCCCTGAAGAATCCCCATGGACAGAGGAGGCTGGTGGGCTACAGTCAATGGGGTCACAAAGAGTCAGACACAACTGAGCAACTAAGCACAGTATATCTGATTCAATCCTAAAATGTGATGCTGTCAAAGTACTGCACTCAATATGCCAGCAAATTTGGAAAATTCAAGTGTCCACAGGGTTGGAAAAGGTCAGTTTGCACTGCAATCCCAAAGAAGGGCAATGCCAAAGAATGTTCAAACTGCTGCTGCTGTCGCTTCAGTCATGTCCAACTCTGTGTGACTCCATAGACGGCAGCCCACCAGGCTCCCCTGTCCCTGGGATCCTCAAGGCAAGAATACTGGAGTGAGTTGCCATTTCCTTCTCCAATACATGAAAGTGAAAAATGAAAACGAAGTCACTCAGTCGTGTCTGACGCTTAGCGACCCCATGGACTGCAGCCTACCAGGCTCCTCTATCCATGGGATTTGCAGGCAAGAGTACTGGACTGGGTTGCCATTGCCTTCTCCAGTGTTCAAACTATAGCACAGTTAAACTCACTTCACATGTTAGCAAGGTAACTCTCAAAATCCTTCAAGCTAGGCTTCAACAGTACTGAACCAAGAACTTCCATATATACAAGCTGGATTTAGAAAAGGCAGAGGAACCAAAGATGAAATTGCCAACATCTGTTGGATCATAGAAAAATCAAGGACATTCCAGAAAAACATCTACTTCTGCTTCACTGACTATGCTAAAGCCTTTGACTGTGTTTATCACAAAGCATTATGTAGAGGGTATATCTACCAAAAACAAACTTCAACTTGTTTATCTGATAATGTCTTAATTTCCCCTTCTTTCGAAAATAATTTGAGTTGAAATTCACATAACATAAAATTAACCATTTTAAGACAAACAGTTCAGTATCATTTAGAGCATTCAGAGTGTTGTGCAACTACCACCTCTATCTAGTTCTAAAACATTTTCATCATTTCAACATGAAATCATTTATACATTGTAAGAACAGTTGCTCCCCATTACTTCCTTTTCTAGTGCCTGAAAAAGAGTTCCATGTATGGCTCTATGTATCTATATATTATATGCAGTTTATATTCAAGGAATCATACAATGCACAGTCTTTGTGTTGAATATCCTCACTTTCATAATATTTTGCCTTTTCATGCAAGTTGTATCTTGGCTTAATTTGTTAATAGATAATATCCTTCATTTTTGAAGGATAGTTTTGCTGGATATAGTTTTGCTTGTTAAGAGCTTTTCCCTCAGAACTTTAAATATGATATCCCATTACCTTCTAAANTCATAATATTTTGCCTTTTCATGCAAGTTGTATCTTGGCTTAATTTGTTAATAGATAATATCCTTCATTTTTGAAGGATAGTTTTGCTGGATATAGTTTTGCTTGTTAAGAGCTTTTCCCTCAGAACTTTAAATATGATATCCCATTACCTTCTAAATCTCACACTTCCCATTAGAAATCAACTATTAATCTTACTAATATACTTCTTCTGTGAGAAGTCACTTCTCTTTTACTACTTTCAAAGTCCTCTCTGTCTTTCTCTTTTGTCAGTTTAATTACAATATGTCTCAGGATAGATTTCTTTAAGTTTATCCTGTTTGGAATATTTTGAGCTTCTTGAACACATAAATTCGTGTATTTCATCAACTTTGGGAACTTTTCAGTCATTATTATTTTTTTTTTAGTCATTATTTTTTTAAACATTTGTTCTGCCACTTTCCCTCAACTACTCTTCTGGGACTCCCTTTATACATAAATTGTTGCATCCTCCTAGTTTCTTTTAACNTGTGAGCCCGGCCCTGGGGTTGCTTCCTGGCTGGGAGAGCCTGCTCGGCCCCGCGTGGGCCGGGGCCCTGGGCCACCTTTTCAACTCTGGTTTCAGTGTTTCTGCGCTGTCCCCTTGCCCCTGGGGGGCTCCACTTCCGCTCATCCCTGGCTCCACGCAAGGTTGGCCTTGGGGCTGAGGACTGGGGTTTCTCAGGCTGCGTTGATGAAAGGTAATTAAATTGTGATAACATTTCCATTCAGACCCAGTTCCAGAGGAGGCTGGGGACTCGTCACACTCTCGCCATCCACTGGACACCAGGGCCAGCCTGGTGAGAGCCCCTGCTGGGGACCAGCGTGTCCTGCACTGTCCACACCATCGGGGGCCGGCCGTGCCCTCAAGGTCCTTGTCACCTCGGGATGACACTGCCTGTAGCAGCCTGTGACCGCTGATCAGTGCAGGTGTGGAGGTAAGGTTGCTGGGCTCCACCCAGGGCCCCAGACCCCACAGCCCCTTCCCAGGATACTGGGCACAGTGGTCTAGGGTAGGAAGGCCTTTATTTCTTGGCTGGAGAACTCTTTCTTTGGCCAAGGCACTCTGATGGTCAGAGGAACATCCAAAAGCTCGTCTGATGTGCGGACCCCTGCCAAAGCACGAGTCCTGCATCTCCTAGGACAGATCTTTCCTCCTAGGGGCAAATCCCTCCCACTCCCAAGGACTATAGCTCTCCTGTCCCACCCTCTTCTCAGTGTTACCCAAATGCCACCTATCTTTCACGTCCAGACCCACCTGCCAGAGCCACCCACCCCCTCCTCCTTAGGCAATCCTGCCTTTGGGCTTCTTGGAACTCCTGCTGGGAATCTCCTAGAGGTCCTGTCCCCTGACCAGGCTGAGGGATTCCCCAAGTTCTCATTGGTGCACTTCCCAGACAGTGACTCTCACCCTTTCCCGAGTTGGAGCCCAAGTAGAAAGTTAGTAATTCATTGGATGTATCTTTGGAGCAAAGAGACATTAAGTACACTAACACTAGAGGCAAAAAAAGAAAATTACATTTTTCCTCTATTTGATAAAATTATCCAAGAAAATGTATAAGATAGTGTAGTAAATAAATAAACATAAATAAGCATCCAAACAGCATTCTTTAAGAAATTAATTAAATGAGAAACAGCTGCTCCCATAACAAAACTTATTTCTGTGTCAGATTGAATGTTTGGGGTGTTTATACACAATTCCAGAATAAGAGGGGTTTTGTTTGCTTTTGAATTTTTATTTTGAAATTCTTGTAACTCACAAATGTTGTGAAAATGGTAGGGAGATGTCCTGTCTACTTACTACCCAGCTGTGAGCCATGGGGCGGCTTACATAACCACAGCATGTGGTCCAAAGCAGGAAACTACGTTTTCTAACAGCCATGTCTTCAGCTCGTGATAACCCCCTTGACAAGAAACATTCTTCGCACAAGCAGGTGATGAAAGTTTAAAACTATCTTGAAAACAGTTAAAACTATATTTAAAAAACCTAACAATTGTTCTCTTTCTTTCATTGACAAGTGTGACATTGAAACACCTCATGATTATACAAGTGGATGTCGTACCCTTACCCTATTGAATTTTTTCTCACAGATGGGGTTTGTCTGTCATGATGAACTAGCTCTGGTTTTCGCGGTTGGCTCAGTCACCTGCAACGGTAGGGACTCGACAGAGGGGGCCTCCCTGACTTGATGAGTGTAGAGTGGGGCCCCAGGGCTGCTACAGGACCATACCCTTCTCCCACCTTCCTGCCTGGCCACAGCGGGTTGGGGGCCCATGTCTCAGGCAGAAGCTCAAGCCCCTCCGGCCACGCCTGCTGCAGTTGCCAGGCAGTTCCTACTGTCTCTTGACGTCTTCTCTGCCTCCGCACCTCCTTCAGGAAGCCCTCTGTGATGTGGCCCATCTCTTCCCCCAACGGTGGTGGGTAATCACGCTCCTCACACAGATCACACTCCATGGCATTTCCTGGGTCCTGGACTCTGTCTGCCCTGGAAGCACAGCGTCCTGAGAGCAGGGCTGGCTCTGGTTCCTCTCGGTGGTCCTGGCAACCTGCCCTCCCAGGCACTAGTTGGGGCTCAGTCTTTACTGAAGGCAGAAAAGTCCTCCTTGTGCTCTGTGTGATCCCTCGTCCTCCACTCCAGCACCCCCAGTGCAAAGCACTTCCAGGTTCACAAACCAGCCCGTTTCAATGTGCAAGACTGTCAGAACACACTCCCCTCTGCCCTCCACCGCATGTCCTGAGGCTGACTCTGCCTGCTGGAGTTACTCCCGGACAGGCTCCCCTAAGCGGGCGTCTGGAGCCCCAGCCTCCCTCAACCCAGAGCCCTTGGGTTCTCCTAACCCCGATGCTCTGGAGGCTGCTCTTGGAGGTACTGCTCCCCTGCCCTCTTCCCCCAGACCAGGTGGAGCAGAATGCAAAGCAACCAGCTCCTCCAACAAACACTGTCTGCACCGGGTCTGAGCCGGGCTTCTGGAGGCTGTGGGGGTGAGAAGGCCAGCAGAGCCCATGTAGTGGGGCATGGTTGGGATCAAGCGGCACCTGTCACCTCTCCTGCATCCTCAGGCCTTTTCCTCGAACTGTGCCGCTGAGCTGGCCCCTCCACTCCGCTCACCCACCTTCCCAGCCCCCTTCCTCCTCAGCTTCCCCCTTCCCTGCCCTTACTCTCTGGCTCCCAGGAAACCTCCCCAAGTCACCTCCTCCTTCCTTCCTCTGGTCCTGCCCCTGACTCTTTTTACTGCTTTTTGGAATCCAAGGGCAGTCCCTCCCGTTTTGGTGGGAAATCCTGTCTTTGGTGGGTCGGACTCCTGGTGCTGATGGGTGAATCAAGACCTTTAGGTCTCGATTGGAGCCACTGGCTATGTGTCCCTCAGGCCCCTAGTGTACCCTGAACTTGGGGAGGGCCAGGCTTGGCCCTGGTTGCCCCCACCTGAACACTCAGCTCAGGTCTTGGACCCTCTTATGTAGGTTTGTAGCTTTGGAAATTGAGCAGGAAGAGCAGAGAAGATTCTGGGAGACACCACAGCTCCAGGCAAGGGGCTGCCCAAGGCAGTGCTCAGAGGCTTAAGTCCCCTGGCATTGTTTGCAAGCTGTGAGTCCCAGGACTCCATGGGAAATGGACCCTGATTTCTTTCCTCTCCTACATAAATGCCCCCCTTGGATTTTTTTTTTTTTCCAGTAGGGAAGAGTCCAGGCTTTATGCTGCCATCCACAGAGCCTGCAAGCACCTGCCCTGTGTGTCCCTGGGAACCCTGGCCTCTCAGGGCTGGCCAGCCAGGCATCTTTCTGGTCCTCACCCTGCAGATTCCTGCCTCTTACTCTCCCTGATGCTTCCCCCAGAGCCGCACACGACTCTGGGCTCCTCTTTCAGGCTCAGATGTCCCCCACATAACAGCCTTCTCTGACGACCCTACTAACATCATCTGGGTCTCTCAACATCTGCCCCCCGCCCCCCAGCCAGCACCCTCAGCCCTCCTGTGTCTTCAGATGGCCAAGCCATGCACTGTGAAGGCTGTGAATGGCCACCTTGTGGAGAAAGCCTTGTGAACTCAGGCACTCGAGCTCTCTGCGCCTCAGTTTTCCTCGTCTGTAAAGTGGAAACTAAGACCCGGCACAGCCAAATAAAGAAATATATATATATATATATTTAAAAAGGTAAGGTGAGTGAGGGACAGGTTGGTTGTTGCAGAGTTCATGGTGCAGAAATCCTTTGTCTACATAAGTCTAATCAGGATGACCTACAACAAAAGAAATGTTATTCCCTGTTCTGCAACTTTTTATCTCTCTATGAATGGAAACATGCTGTATCGTTAAAGCTCAGAGCCATCAGAATGGGCTACCTTGTGTATTTCAGGCTATAGGCATCATTTTTAAAAATACTTATTTGTACTTTTCTTTTTTCGCTGCATTGGATCTCGGTGGTGGCATGTGGGACCTGCACTGTGTTATGCTGGATCTTTCACTGTGGCCCATGGACTCTCTAGTTGTGGTGGGTGGGCTTAGTTGCTCTGCAGTATGTGGGATCTTATTTCCTGAATCAGGTATGGAAACTGGGTCCCCTGAATTACAAGGTGGATTCTTAACCACTGGAACCAGGGAAGTCCCTGTAGGCATCATCCTTAACTGAAAGCAAAAGTAGAATACAAAGATTACAGGAAAAGAAACAGATCTAATGTGGAGTCAGATTTGTTCCTCCCTTTGACATAGCTGGAAGAGGTGAGTTTTCATTCCAGTCTCAAAGAAAGACAATGCTAAAAAATAAACTCAAACTACTGTACAATTGTGCTCATTTCACATACTGGCAAGATTATACTCAAAATCCTTTGAGCTCAGCTTCAACAGTATGTGAACCAAGAACTTCCAGATGTACAAGCTGTGTTTAGAAGAGGCAGAGGAACCAAAGTGCCAACATTTGTTGGATCATAAAGAAAGCAAGGAAATTCTAGAGAAACATCTTCTGCTTATTGACTACACCAAAGACTTTGACTGTGTGGATCACAACAAACTGTGGAAAATTCTTAAGGAGCTGGGAGTACCAGACCACCTTACCTGTCTCCTGAGAAACGTGTATGCACATCAAGAAGCAACAGTTAGAACTGGACCTGGAACAACAGATGGTTCAAAATTGGGAAAATTGAATACCACGAGACTGGATATTGTCACCCTGCTTATTTAACTTCTATGCAGAGTACATCATGCAAAATGCCTTAACTGGATGAATCACAAGCAGAAATCAAAATTGCCAGGAGAAATATCAATAAACTCAGATTGCAGATGATACCAGTCTAATGGCAGAAAGTAAAGAGGAACTAAAGAACCTCTTGATGAGGGTGAAAGATGAGAGTGGAAAAGCTGGTTTGAAACTCAACATTCAAAAAACTCAGATCATGGCATCTGGTCCTATCACTTCATAGCAATTAGAAGGGGAAAAGTGGAAACAGTGGGCTCTAAAATTACTACAGATGGTGACTGCAGCCATGAACTTAAAAGACGCTTGCTCTTTGAAAAGAAAGCTATGACAAACCTAGACAGTGTATTAAAAAGCAGAGACATCTATTGGCTGACAAAGGTCTGATTAGTCAAAGCTATGGTTTTTCCAGTAGTCATGTGTGGATGTGAGAATTGGATCATAAAGAAGACTAAACACTGAAGAACTGAATCTTTCAAATTGTGGTGCTGGAGAAGACTCTTGAGCATCCCTTGGACAGGAAGAAGATCAAACCAGTCAATCACAGAGGAAACCAACCCTGACTATTCATTGGAAGGACTGATGCTGAAGCTGAAGCTCCAATCCTTTGGCCACCTGATACAAAGAGCTGACTCATTAGAGAAGACCCTGATGCTGGGAAAGATTAAAAGCAAAAGAAGAAGGGGTCAGCAGAAGAAGAGATGGTTAGATAGCATCACCAACTCAATGAACATGAATTTGAGCAAACTCTGGGAGATAGTGGAGGACAGAAGGGCCTGGTGTGCTGCAGTCCATGGCACTGCCAAGAGTCGGTCATGACAACAGCAACAATATGCATAGCTGCCTATAGCAGGGGAAGGAAAGTGATATATTTACAAGCTATCTTGGAAAGTCACCTGCAGCTGCCTCCTGCAGCAGTGAGTGCCAGCCTGCAAGAGACTTGTGATTATCCCCATTTCACAGATGAGAAAACTCAGGCATCACCACACCATCAAGCTCACATACGCCAGTAGAGACTCTACCACAGCTTTCTCTGGATCCAAATCCCGTTCCCTTTCCCTGACTCCACACTGCCTCCCACCAGTGGTAGTTGCTAAAAATATGCTTGCTTCCCATCTGGGAGATGACAAATTTGAATCCTGTCTCCATCCCTCCATGACCTCTGCAGAAGTCCTGAAGGAGGGTCTGAGATCACATCTGTAAATCCCCTGGTATCCTGGGAGCTCATCTGCCTGGGCCAAAGAGCTGGGGCTTCATC
The DNA here is from genome assembly GCA_006410875.1 of Neotragus pygmaeus. Taxonomy (NCBI): domain Eukaryota; kingdom Metazoa; phylum Chordata; class Mammalia; order Artiodactyla; family Bovidae; genus Neotragus; species Neotragus pygmaeus. Next base: position 423,714 of record SJYV01051493.1, on the reverse strand, counting down.
GAGGCCACCAGGAGCTCCCTGGCCATCTCTTCTTCCTGTCCTGGGGCCACCTTCCCTCTCTGGGATGCGGGGCCAGCGTCTCCATGGGGCAACCCTTCTCCCGGGTGACATGGGGAGTCACAGCCTCTTTGTTTTTCATCCCCACTGTATGAAAATAATTAGGCTTTCAACATACTCTTACTCATTGTGGGGATGCCCAGAAAATAAGAAAGACCTCATTTCAAATCAACAATGACCACTGTTGACAATGGAAGTATAAACATGGCCTTAATACATGAATTGCTAATCATCAGCCCTGTTAATAGACACTGTGTTTGCTGTACACACATGTGGTTGAAGGCTGATGCTCACATTGGCCAAGAGGGGCCCGTGAGGGCTTGGGGCTGCCCAAAATGCAAATCAGAAAAGAGGGGCCACATTCCCTCAGCCCCCAACCCTGTCCTGTGGGTAAATGAGTTGCCTTGCTAGGTTGCTCAGATCACTGGTTGGGAAATTTTGTCTGCACTCAGCCTGGGAGCAAGCGCTCTCTGTTTAGTTCAGCACAGATGGACCCTTAGGAAGCCAGCTCACACACACATTCATGTACACGCAAACACACACCTGCACAAGTCCCACTCAGATTTTTCCAGGGACCCCACCCAGTTGTGTGAAATGATTAGAAGGCTCTGGATGCCTCCTGTTTTCACACACCACTTGCTTTCTATACAGACAATACAGACTTCTGTCAGGTAATTTTAAAGTTTTGGCTGTAAAGTAACAGAGATCAAAATTACATTTACGCAAGATAGAATCGGGCCTCCCTGGTGGCTCAGGTGGTAAAGAATCTGCTGTAGTGCAGGAGACCCAGGTTCCATCCTTGGGTCAGAAATAGCCCCTGGAGAAGGGAATGGCTACCCACTCCAGTATTCTTGCCTGGAGAATTCCATGGACAGAGGAGCNCTCCCTGGTGGCTCAGGTGGTAAAGAATCTGCTGTAGTGCAGGAGACCCAGGTTCCATCCTTGGGTCAGAAATAGCCCCTGGAGAAGGGAATGGCTACCCACTCCAGTATTCTTGCCTGGAGAATTCCATGGACAGAGGAGCCTGGCTGGCTACAGTCCATCCGGTCACAAAAAGTTGGACACAATGGAGCAACTAACACAAAAAATATAATTTGATTTCTCTCATACAAAAGTGCAGACGGAGGTGGTCCAGGCTGGCTTGGCAGCTCTCTCAGTGAAGTCCTCGGGGGCCCACGCCCCTTCTCAGCCATGCATGGCCTCTGTTCCCAAGGACACCTTCATGGCAAACAGCTGTTCCCGCCATCATCCCCACAGTCTGGCCCACTGGAGAATGCAAGGGATGGAGAGGAAGGGAGTAACAGCCTTTAGCTGTCTCTGTTTTTAAATTTTTTATTGAAGTAAAGCTGATCTACAATGTTGTGTTAATTTCATCTGTATAGAAAAGTGACTCAGTTATATATATGATTTAGTTCATCATGGAATATTAAATATAGTTTCCTATGTTATACAGTAGGATCTTGATGTTTATCTGTTTTATATGTAATAGTTTCCATCTGCTAATCCCAAACTCCCATTTCACCCCTCCCAACCCCACTTCGTCTTGGCAGCCACCAGCCTGTTCTCTACATCTGTGAGTCTTTTTCTGGTTTGTAGATAAGCTCATTTGTGTCCTGAGCAACTTCACTTCACTTCATTTGTGTCCTATTTTAGATTGCACATATAAGTGATATCATATGGTATTTGCCTTTGTCTAGCTTCATTCACTTAGTGTGATAATCTCCAAGTCCGTTTATGTTGCTGCAAATGGCATCATTTCACTCTTTTATGGCTAAGTAATGCTCCACTGTGTGTATGTATATATACCACATCTGTATCCATCCCTCTGTCGTTTGGGTTATTTCCATGTCTTGGCTATTGTAAATAGTCACAGTTACCTCTGAAGTTCCCAGAAGCTGTCACATGACACTTCCATTAGCTGGAAGGTAGCTATGTGTCACCTTTTGCTACCTGGGAAATGTCATCCTCAATCCAGGCCAATCCCATGAAACGGAATAAGGAAGAATGGATATAACTGGATGAATCAGAGTGCTGTCCTGTGAACCTAGGTCTCTTTTTGACCTGGCGAAAGGACCCACAACCAGTTTTCACTTCTCTGGGAGCTAGAAGAGAGCTTATTGGCCAGTTCCATCCTTTTTCCTCCGTTTCACTGATGCTAAAGCTAGCTCAAGGAAAGAGAAGTGACCCTCACAGATGACTTATGATGGAAATGCTGGATGTGGCCCCTTGTTCTCCACACGCTCAGCCCAGAGTCTCACTCTCTGCTCTTGGGTACCCTGTGTCCTGGCTCTTGGCCGCAGCCCATGTGTGATGGAGAAGGCAGGTCAGCAGGAGAGGGTCTGTGCTGGTGTTGGATAGGGGAAGAGCTCCTGAGAGCCTTCCAAAGGCTTTTTCATATCCATCACTTTAGCTAAAAATTCCAACAATCTGTAAGGGGAGAAGCGTTGTTGATTTACAGATGAGGGAAATGAGTCTTGGAAAGGCTAAGGCTTTTGTCCAAGGTCACGGCTGCTGAGCCCCAGGGCTGGGTTGAAGCAGCAGTACTCAGGTCTGTCTCATCTTCTACTGCCCTGGGAAGCCATGTGTCACCCCAAGCTTCCCTTGCCCTGGGGTTTGAGCAGCATTCTTGCAGGGCACACTGGAGGGAGCAGGAGCATCCAGGGTGGGCCGTGTGTCTCTGCGACCAGGCTTTTCCTCCCTGAGTCCCTTCCACTCCTGCCCACGCACATCCCCATGGTGCCTGCTCTCTGGGGTCCTGGCTTCACCAACTGCAGCTCCCTCTCTGTCCTGTGGGTCAAGGGGTCATTCCTAAGCCTAGAATCACTCCAGGTACTTGACAGACAACCTCTCCAAGCTCAGCATCCTCATCTGTAAACTGGGCCCAACACTACCTGCCTTGCAGCACTGTGGGGAAGGGTGGGTCAGTGGATGCTCCCCCATAAATGCACCTTCCCTTCCCTCTCCCATCTGCCCAGGGCCAGCTCTGCTGATGATCTCTGAGCCTCAGTGTCCTCTCTCGTCTCTGCTGTTCGCTAGACACTGGCTGGGAATGGCCTAGAGAGCCTGCCTCCCTACTGGCTTCCTCCCTGCATCCAGCACCCCCTTTCTGAGCACCCCAGTGCCCAACTCAAGCCATGCTGTGGGGGATCCATCCTGGGGAGCCTTGAGAAGCTCCTGGGCTGACAGCTGCCCAGAAGTGTGTGTTGTCCAGCAGGGTCAGATGGTGGCCCAGGGATATCCCTCAAGGTCGTGAGCCCAGATAGCCACTCCCCAACCCAGGCTCTATGAGGAGCCTGGTGGACATGCTCTGTATGAGACCCCCAGAGCCCTGATATCACATGAATGTCACTGAAAGGGACTGGTGCAGCAGTGGTCATGGCCCCTGCCCTGGGCTGCAGGAAGCGGGGAGTGAATGTGTACGAAGAAGCCCTGTTGCCTGCCAGGACCTGCTGGGGACCTTTCCCCTCCTTCCTGTACTCTCTTCTCTCCCTTTGCCTAGAATGCCCTTCATGACTGCTTTTGTTTGGGTGATCCTACTTGTGCTCACGGTTAGAACAAGGGCTGCCTCTTTCAGGGAGTCCCCCAGCCCCCCCAGGATTATACACCCCCATAATCTAATCACACTAGGACCACTGCCTTGTCTAACTCAATAAAACCAAGCCATGCCTGCGGGGCAACCCAAGACGGGCAGANCAACTCCCAGAGCTTGCTCAAACTCATGTCCATTGAGTCAGTGATGCCATCCAACCATCTCATCCTCTGTCATCCCCTTCTCCTGCCTTCAGTCTTTCCCAGCATCAAGGTCTTTTCTAATGAATCAGCTCTTTGCATCAGGTGGTCAAAGTATTGGAGCTTCAGCTTCAGTCCTTCTATTAAATATTCAGCATTGATTTCCTTTAGGATTGACTGGTTTGATCTCCTTGCAGTCCAAGGGACTCTCAAAAGTCTTCTCCAACATCACAGTTCAAAAGCATCAATTCTTAGGTGCTCAGCCTTCTTTATAGTCCAACTCTCACATCCATACATGACCACTGGAAAAACCATAGCCTTGACTAGATGTACCTTTGTTGGAAAAGTAGTCTCTGCTTTTTAATATGCTGTCTAGGTTGGTCATAGATTTCCTTCCAAAGAGCAAACATCTTTTAATTTCATGGCTGCAGTCACCATCTGCGATGATTTTGGAGCCCAAGAAAATAAAGTCTGTCACTGTTTCTATTGTTTCTCCATCTATTTGTCATGAAGTGATGGGACCAGATGCCATGATCTTAGTTTTTCAGAATGTTGAGTTTTAAGCCAGCTTTTTCACTCTCCTCTTTCACCTTCATCAAGAGGCTCTTTACTTCTCCTTCGCTTTCTGCTGTAAGGCTGGTATCATTCGCATATCTGAAGTTATTGTTATTTCTTCCAGCAATGTTGATTCTATCTTGTGCTTCATCCAGCCCAGCATTTTGCATGATGTACTCTACATGTAAATTAAATAAGCAGAGTGACGGTATAACAGCCTTGATGTACTCCTTTCCCAATTTGGAACCAGTCTGTTGTTCCATGTCTGGTTCTAATTGTTGCTTCTTGACCTGCATACAAGTTTCTTAGGAGGCGGGTCAGGTGGTCTGGTATTTCCATCTCTTTAGGAATTTTCCACAGTTTGTTGTGATCCACACAGTCAAAGCCTTTACCATAGCCAATGAAATAAAAGCAGGCGTTTTTCTGGAATTCTCTTGCTTTTCCTATGTTGGCAAGTTGATTTCTGCTTCCTTCGCCTTTTCTAAATCCAGCTTGAACATCTGCATGTTCTCAGTTCATGTACTGTTGAAGCCTAGCTTTGAGAAGTTTGAGCATTACTTTGCTAGCATGTGAAGTGAGTACAATTATGCAGTAGTTTGAACATTCTTTGGCATTGCCCTTCTTTGGGATTGAAATGAAAACTGACTTTTTCAAGTCCTGTGCCCACTGCTGAATTTTCCAAATTTGCTGACATATTGAGTGCAGCACTTTCACAGCATCATCTTTTAGGATTTGAAATAGCTCAGCTGGAATTCCATCACCTCCACTATCTTTCTTTGTAGTAACGCTTCCTAAGGCTCACTTGACTTTGCGCTCTAAGATGTCTGGCTCTAGGTAAGAGATCACACCATCATGGTTATCTGGGTCATGAAGATCTTTTTTGTTTAGTTCTTCTGTGTATTCTTGCCACCTCTTCTTAATATCTTCTGCTTCTGTTAGGTCCATACCATTTCTGTCCTCCATTGTGCCCATCTTTGCATGAAATACTCCCTTGGTATCTTTAATTTTCTTGAAGAGATCTCTAGTTTTTCCTATTCTGTTGTTTTTCTCTATTTCTTTGCACTATTCACTTAGGAATGCTTTCATATGTCTTCTTGCAGTTCTTTGAAGATCTGCACTCAGGTGGGTACATCTTTCCTTTTCTCCTTTGCTTTTTGCTTCCCTTCTTTTCTCAGTTATTTGTAAGGCTCGTTCAGACAACCATTTTGCCTTTTCTCATTTCTTTTTCTTGGTTTTGATCATTGCCTCCTGTACAATGTTATGAACCTCCGTCCATAGTTCTGTCTCTCAGATCTAATCCCTTGAATCTATTTGTCACTTCCACTTTATAATTGTAAGGGATATAATGAATCAGCTACCTACTGCCAAGTAACAAACTACCCCAAATTTCATGACTCCAAAGCATTGATTTACTCAAGATTTTACTGTTGAGGGAGGTCTTGCTGGGGTCTTTTGTGCAGCTGGCAGGAATAGTCGGTTTTCCTCCCCACAGCCTATTCATGTTCATCAGGACAACCCCATCTCTTGTGGGACTGAAGCAGCACCCTAAGAGAGCAGGGCCCTCTGAGCATCATGTGGGCTGGTGCCTCAATATGAAACAAGTCACATGGCCAAGTACAGAGGCAAAGTGGGCCGGGACCCATGAGGACATGTATAGCAGGAAGTGGTATCAACAGGGGGAATTTATGTAATCACTTGCCACATCCTGTATCCTAAATTTTAAAATTTTAAGGCACAAAAACATAGCTAGAAGGTCAGGTTGTCAGCCTTCTCTGCCCTCACACAGCGATTATATGGGGCTTTATTAATGGTTTAGGAAAAATCATTTTCAGCATAATGCTGCCAACTGAGTTTCCCACCAACCCCCTGACACAGGTGTCCTTAGGGAAGAGGGATTCAGGAAAACCAGAGGCTAAGAGGTGATGAAGGAGGCAGGACCCAGGCCACATGGCACAAAGCCCAGAGGACCACATCTGTCCCTCTGGGCTGTTCCCCTTTCCCAGAGGCAGGGCTCATCCCAGGCTGATGGACTGTCCCAGGATCCAGCAGCTCTAGAAGCTGTTTTTGAAAGAACCAAGGGCAGGAGTGAGTTTTTCTGATTAGCCCTGAAGTGGGGGGTGAGCCACATGATGGCCACTTGTTCCTAGAAGCTGTTGCTGCCGCCCTGGGGGCTATTCTCAGGGAGGCGGAGGAGTGTCCATGTGGAGCATCTCCCATCACTGCCAAGAGAGCTCTGCAGGAAAAGTGTGGGGCTTCCCTAGCCTCGGAGGCCAATGCCGAATGGTCTGGTGCCCTTGTCTGTCCACAGGATGTGACCCAGCAGCAAGGGCGAGAGCTGGGCTTGACACAGCCCCAGAATGTCACCGCCTGGAGCAGGCGCTGCTTCCTACTATAGACCTGGGATTCCGCCGGGTCCAGGGTCCCCTTGGGACACATTGTTCCTTCTGGCTGTGATGCCATTACCCACTTCTAGAAGGGAACCCGCCCATTCACACCACAGCTGCCAAAGAGGGAAGATTCAGTGTTTACAGTTGTTGGTGTAAATAATGTGTGTGCCTGCTATGGGGGAGCACAGACCACACTCCCGTGATGCTTCTCAGGGAACAGAGCATGTTCCCTGAGCATATCTTCCTTTCTGAATGGAAGTTAGGTCACCAATATCTGGAAACACGTATGTCACTGTGGAGTGGGTCCATATACACACACCTGCTATGGTTGAGCATATGATGTGCAGAGAGTACACAATGCATACAGTGACCCATGATATGGGTGCAGACGCTGTGTGTGCACCTTTCTGTGAAGCACGTTTCTAAGTGCTACATACTGTATGCAGATCTGGTTATGGACACACACCCTCAGTGGTGATGAGCTATGTACATCACTAGATGTGTCATCGTTGGGTTGTTGTTTTTTTAACATGTACCTATTTGGCTGCCTCGGGTCTTAGTTATGGCATGTGGGATCTTCACTGCATCAGGAGGGAGCTTTTGATACTCTAGCTGTAGTGTGCTGGCTCTGTAGCGTGCGGGCTCAGTAGCTGTGGCACGTGGGCTGAGTCGCCCTGAGACCTGTGGGATCTTAGTTCCCTGACGACGGATTGCAGCTGTGTCCCTGCATTGCAAGGTGGATTCTTAATCACTGAACCACCAAGGAAGCCCCCAGATGTGTCATCTTTGGATGCATGTACCCATGCATACTTGACACCCACACCCACATATGCATAGCACATGCTCATGTGTACCATATAAGATTTGTCTGGAAATGTACACTTGGGAGCCTATATGTGTGCACATGTTTGTGTGTATGTAAGCAGTACATTTGCTCTGAACCCCTCTGTAATCTGACCGTGTGTGGAAACGGCCACAGGAGCACATGGCTACATGGGGCTAGATGACCCCCATATTCCATCTCGTCCCCCGAGTCAGCTGTCACCTCCTGCCACCCTCCTTGGTGTCCAGCTTCCCCCTCTCCATGTTTGCAGACAGCCTTGGCACTGTCCCTCTCTTCTGAACATGCCTAATCCTCCCGTGACTCAGTCCCCTAATCCTGGGGCCTGAGCTCTTGGGAATATTCCCTTGGAAAGGGCTGTGACTGGTTCTGTGGCTGTGGCTGGCAGGGAGGGGAGAGTCGCTCCCAGATACTGCCACCCTTGCCCCCACCCCTACTCTCCTAGATCCCTGGAACCAGGGTGCACTTGCTCTCGGCTCTCAGGGAGGGGCCTCAGGACCAGGGCTGGGGCCTCCAGGTGCTTCTAGCTGGGGTCATCTTGGCCACCTGTCTGCTTCCCTGAGGACAAATCCAGCACTTCCTCCAGGATGCCCACTGGCCTAAATTGACCCACTGCTCTATTAGCTCATGTTTCTCACTTCCTCAGTCTTCATGTATTTCATCCAGCCCATCCCAGGAGGTGGGATTTTCCCCAACATCCTTGGCCCTTTGCCCCGCTCCTTCATTCTCACCCCAGAGGGGGTGCTGGCCACCTGTCTGGGGAGTCAGGGTGAGGAAGGGGGCAGCCCGGCCACAGGGAGGGCACCTGTGGCTGAGCATTTCAGAGCTGCCAGCAACCAGGGTGGGAGGGAGAGAGAGTAAGTCCAACTGGAGGCTCATCCCATTGTCATCACATAACTAGCCATAAACTCTGGTTCACCTTTCCTCATTTAAATGGCATTTTAATCTCCATCTACCGTAATTTTAACCTCCTAATTAGTTACTTTGCCAACAAAGGTCCATATGGTCAAAGCTATGGTTTCTTCAGTAGTCACATACGGATGGTGAGAGTTGGACCATAAAGAAGGTTGAGCACTGAAGAATTGATGCTTTTGAGCTGTGGTGCTGGAAAAGACTCTTGAGAGTCCCTTGGACTGCAAGGAGATCAAGCCAGTCAATCTTAAAGGAAATCAATCCTGAATATTCACTGAAGGACTGATGTTGAAGTTGAAGCTCCATTTTGGCCACCTGATGCAAAGAGCCGACTCATTAGAAAAGATCCTGACATTGGCAAAGATTGAAGGCGGAGGAGAAGGGGAAGACAGAGGATGAAATGGTTGGATGGCATCACCAACTCAATGGACATGAGTTTGAACAAGCTCTAGGAGATGGTGAAGGACAAAGATGCCTGACATGCTGCAGTCCATGGAGTCGCCAAGAAGCAGATGCGACTGAGTGAACAGAAAATTAGCCCCAAACTTGAGCATACACAGTATTTATTTTGTTTTTAATTCAGTCTCCTTTGGCCCCGGGTGACTGACCCCCCTACTTTGTGCCTGGCGCAGCACTGGGTCCCGAGGACATCGGGACAATAATGTGACGTTGTCTCTGAGCTCGTGGAGTGTGTGATTCATGGAGGAGGGCAGCGCACATGTAAACGGATGCACGCATGCTCAGTCATGTCCAACGCTCTGTGCCCCCACGGACTCCAGCCCGCCAGGCTCCTCTGTCCATGGGATTCTCCAGGCAAGAATGCTGGAGTGAGTTGCCTTCCTCCTCCAGGAGATCTTCTTGACACAGGGATGGAACCCATGTCTCCCGTGTCTCCTTGTATTGGCAGGCTGATTCTTTACCACTGAGTCACTGGGGAAGCCCATACAAATGGATACCTAGTGCATAATGGGGCCTGCAAACACAGGAGACCTAAGAGATGCAGGTTCAATCCCTGGGTTAGGTAGATCCCCTGGAGGAGGGTATGGCACCCCACTCCAGTACTCTTGCCCGGAAAATCCCATGGATGGTGGAGCCTGGTAGGCTGCAGTTCATGGGGTTGCTGAGAGTTGGACACAACTCAGTGACTTCACTTTCACTTTTCACTTTCATGCATTGGAGAAGGAAATGGCAACCCACTCCAGTGTTCTTGACTGAAGAATCCCAGGGATGGCGGAGCATTGTGGGCTGCCGTCTATGGGGTCGCACAGAGTCGGACACGACTGAAGTGACTTAGCAGCAGCAGCAGCAGCAGCAGTGCATAATGGGGCCTGCAAACACAGGAGACCTAAGAGATGCAGGTTCAATCCTTGGTTAGGTAGATCCCCTGGAGGAGGGTATGGCACCCCACTCCAGTACTCTTGCCTCTGAAGAATCCCCATGGACAGAGGAGCCTGGTGAGTCACAGTCCATGAGGTCACAAAGAGTCAGAGAGATGACTGAACGACTAAGCACAGCACAGGGTGGCCAGGGCTTTAAAGGAAAGGAGCAGACTGCAGAGCAGACAGGACTGGTTAGGCTGGGGAGGGTCAGTCTGAAAAAAGAAAGAGAAAGAGTGTTCTGGGCTGAGCGATGGCAGACGCAAAGGCCCTGATGTTGAGTGTGGCTGGAATGCGCTAAGAAAAGCGGAGCAAGAGTTGAGTTTGGAGAGAAAGGCTGGCTCCCCCTTATAGGCACCGTCTGTAGACTGGATTCTAGCCGAACTGGGCTGGGGAGCCTTGAAAACTTGGGGAGAAGGTAGTAACATGACTCATGAGTTTTACAGAACAATCTGGCAGCCATGAGTTCTCTGAGAGCAATGCCTGGGCAACCACTGAGTGGGCACAGTGCAGGCATTGTCTCGGATCCTGGGCAGAGTGGGGGTGATGGCTGGAGCCCTTCCGCAGCCAGCAGCTGTTATTACTAGTACAGCAAGAACAGCAGCAAGACAGTTTCTTGTCCATGGGCGTCATCTCATTTAATCCTCATCCCCAGGAGTTAGACACTGTTTTGCATCTTCACTTGTCAGACATGGAGCAGAAGTTGGATAACTTAGCCGAAGTCACCCAGACTTTAGGACACACAGCACAAAGACACGCAATGCTGCAGAGGTCGGGGCGCCTCTCCTCGCTCTCTGGAAAGAATTGGATTTTGCTCCTGGTGAAAACTTTTGTTTGGATGTGTTACAAAGCTTGTTCTTAAACATTTTTAAAAAGCACAATAACTTTGCACAATAAGTGCTTCTTAGTTAAAAAAAAAAAAAAAAAAAGGAGATTTGAGAGTGGTTGGTCCAGGGTGGGACAGAAGCGTGCTGGAGGACACCAGGGCACATTTGCTACACCTCACCTGGCAGTCTTCCAAAGTGGTGCTTCTCCATGGCTGTTAAGATGATGACAGAAAGATGAAAATGGGGAGGCTGGCATGTCGGTACACAGGTGAAGCCAGGAGCTGCAAGAGCGCCTTTCAGATCTGCTTGCCTTCCCATCAGCCAGCAGTGCCCCTCATCCGGGCTGCCTCCCTCAGATATGAGATCAGGGGAGGCCATTAATGGGGGCCCTGAATACCCGCAGTGTCCCCACATCAGGTCCTGACCTCCCAGGAGGGAGGAAATATAATTGCTGGAGATTTGATAGAATTATCAAAAATACATCAAGTCAGCTACCTAAATTGTGGAATATGCTGGAAAATGTCCTACAATATAAGAAACCATCTCAAAGCAAGGTCATGACTGTCATCTCTTAACAGACGCCCACCACCATATCCGCATTATCTGTGCCACCCCCAGCACACAGACACACACACACACACACACACACACACTCGCTCACACAAAGACCTAAATTTTTTTTTTTTTTTGCTTAGCCCATCATTCTAAAATGCATGGAGTCCCTGCATCTGATCAGGCTTCCATGCAATAGACATTTTCTACCTATCACACTTTTTTCTTCCAATTCACCAATTCTCTTTTCAGCTGTGGCCTTTGAATGGTTTTTAATTTTAATGACTGCATTTTATGCTAATTTCTCAGCTTAGGGTTCTGGCTTGAAGCTGCTGCTGGCATGCCTCTAAGGAGTGCACGTCCACCAGGTACAAACTTGAGCTTTCAGCTTTTCACAGAAGACTAAAAAACCCCACTCAGAGCTCTGAGCAGAGAGGATGCACCCCCTTGTCTGGGTTAGTCTCATTTTCAGAGACAGTGGTTTCTTTTCCAGTGTGTTAGCTTTTTGCAAAGATCCGCACTTCAGCTGCCCACCAGCACAGGCCCCAGGCCATACCTCCTGCCCCAAACTGGCATTAAACTCCAGCTTCCACCCCCACCCCCCAGCCTCTCACCTCATGGGCAGCTGAAACATCAGCCCTGACTGACTAGTGTCCCTGGCTATGTTGTTTCTTTTTACTGGCCCTGGCATCTCCCTTTCCTTTAAGGTTGGCTCTGCATTTAAAACCTTTTTAAAAATATCATGTAGGCTTGGGTGCAGTGTTTCTCTCTGTTTGCATCAGAAGTGGGGGTCCACTGTCAGGAGGCTGCTTGGCCCAGCAGCATTTTCAGTAGCTGAGTTCACTCTGCTGCCGCTGCTGCTGCTGGTAATGATGTTGAAGACAAGACGAAGTCTCTGGGGTAGGGGGCAGGCAGGGGATGCCTCCCCCCAGCGACCACCAGGCTCTGTAACAATCCTGGGTGGCTGGCTGTCCCTCCTCTCTGCTCCTGTGAGAAGGTTGTCATTGGCTGAAATGACAGAGGTCCCAGAAGTCCTCTCCCCAAGGTCGTCCTGAAGCTTTAAGACCCTCAAGTGACCCTGGGCTTTTTTAAGGCTGAAGTCTGTCCCCCATCACAGGGAAAGTCCATCTCCCATTACTGGGCAGAGTGCCTGGGATTCCCCCTCTGCCCACCCAAGGGACAGGGCTGTGATATGGCTCCTTCTGCCCTGGGTAATTCAAGGTGAGTCCTGATGGCCCTGGGAGGTTGGGTTCATCAGGGGTCCATGGAGAGCAGGGCCTGGTTCCATCCTAATGTCCTGGAGGTGAATGGGTAGGGCCTGGCCATCTCAGGCTGTCCCTCAGAGTTGTAATTCCCTCCTTCTCTTTCTGTCTTCCTCCTGACTGTGTTTGCTGCCTCCTTCCCACATTACCCACCTGCTTCAGTATGGACTTTCACTCCTCTGGGCCTGTTCAGATTGGGGGCATCTCTGGGTGGGAGTCGGGTGCTTGTTCCTAATTCTCCACGTGATCTCCTCCTTCCATGCTACAGTATCCCCCACTGTAACTGCAGGGGTGGATAGGATGGTTTCCCAGAGCCTTTCCAGCTCTAGCATCTCTAGCATCCCTGGTCTAGGCTGGCTGGTTGGGAGCTGAAGGTATTGGTGGGGAGGGCTTCCTGGTCTGCATCTGAAATACAGAAAAAGCTTTATATACAAAGGTGCTTCCCAGAGCATAATTTATAATTGTGAAACACAGGGAAAAAAACCCACAAGTCTTATAAGAGGGGTTTTGTTCAATAAACTGACACATTTCTTAGACTGAATATCCAGCATTCTCAAGAATTGCTAACAATATGGTGGACAGTTGGAATGGTTTGAATAGAGCAGAAAAATGTACCATGTCACAGAGCCAACGAAAGGGTCATGTGGACCCCTTTCTCTTAACTCTACATGCCAATGTCCTCTGCCGGCTCCTCCTGCAGCCGGCCTTGGGCTGCGAGATGTGGTGACTGTTCTAGGAATCACATCCAGACACAAGCATATGCAGAGGAAGAAAAGCGACTTTCTCTTTCAAGATCAAGGAAACCCAAGAGGCCCCAAGGACTCCCCTTTGCTCTCATGGCCTGGAAAAAGGTGTTCACTGATGTATAGGCTAGTAGATGGCAGGTCTGGGCCCCACCAAGACAAGCTGTGGCCAATTCCCAGGGTGGCTGCATGTGGAGGCCCCCATTCACATGGAATATCATGTTACCACATGAAGTGGAAGAAGCAATCCCAAAACTGTATATGATAGGAATTCTGTTATTATCTTTGTTGGTCTCCTATATATCTAAAATGATTTCAACATAAACATTTAAAAAAATCTAAGATCTTTTTCCTAGGCTAAGCTTTTGGAAAATCAATGAGAAGCGAATACATCGTACCGGGGTTGGTGATGTATTTCCCCTCACTGTTTCTTTTCCTCGATTGATAAAGAGAAATCAAATATGATAATAATCCTACTGCCACTGAGGCATGGTCCTGAAGCCAAACCTATAGCATCTAAATACTCCTGAAAGAAAGTAAAAATGTTAGTTGCTCAGTCGTGTCTGCCTCTTTGCAACCCCATGGACTATATAGCCTGCCAGGCTCCCATGTCCATGGAATTCTCCAGGCAAGAATACTGGAGTGGTTGCCATGTCCTCCTCCAGGGGATCTTCCTGACCCAGGGATCAAACCTGAGTCTCCTGCATGCATCTGAAACTTTAAAAAATGTTCTTTAAATTATATCTATATAGTAATAGGAAATGGCAACCCACTCCAGTGTTCTTGCCTGGAGAATCCCAGGGACAGGGGGAGCCTGGTGGGCTGCCGTCTGTGGGGTCGCACAGAGTCAGACATCACGGAAGCGACTTAGCAGCAGCAGCAGCATCAATAACACTCTCTGTTCTAGCCCAGCCTTCCTGCGAGCATAGCCAAGAGCTGGGCATGCAGTTGATGGTTGATTTGGGAACCATCACCAGCAGCTAGAGCGAGGAGTCTAGAAAATGAGGAGAGGAGAGAAAGCCAGTTTAATACTACATCGATGTGGGCAACGGGGGCTCCACCTGACCAGAGCCAACTCCTTGTTGGGTGGGAGTGGCAGGCACAGTGGCCAGGACCCCGATGCTCGGCCCCTGGCCCAACCCCCACCCTGCCCGGAGCACAGGTCAAATGCCCAAGGTCCTACTGTAACTATTGATAAAGCTGCCCAAACAAGCAGAAATCCAGCTCCGTTTCTGCACTGGGAAGCAGGGGTAATAACGACTCCTTCCCTGACACTGGGAGGAGCCAGAGAAATGAAGCTGAGCAGCTTACTCGATGAAAAAATGGCGGTTCATCCCCAGAGTGTCCTCACCCCAGGCCGGGGGCGGGGGGTGGTGGTGGTAAGAGAGTACCTAACGTGCCCAAGGCCACGCAGCCAAGAAGCAGTCAGCCTGGGAATTTAATCTGAGCCTTGATCCCCTAATGCGTGTTGCTCTGTCTCTCTCTGTGTCGGGTTCTGCTTGCTGGTCTCTGTGGCCGTCACTAACACACCCGGCTGTGAGGCTAAACTTGCCATCACCTTGGTTCCCTGCTGGAACCGCTGGATCCCAGAGGCTGTGAGCTGGCCCCTTAAGCCTCGAGGTGTGGGGAGCCTGCCCCCTGGTGCAGTCGTGTCCCTGGCACTGGCAGCGTTATGGCTGCAGTGAGGAATGTCCTCTGGGAAGATTTAGTGTCTGGTGATAGCCTTGTGGGCTTGATGTAGCTGTCCCAGAGCAGGTGGTGCACAGCTACAGAGTGGAGAAGACACTAGAGAAAACCAGAGGAGTCCATGGGGAGCTTGCTGAGGGGAGTAGGAAACTTGAATCTGAAGAGACTTTATTGGTGCTGGGCCTGTGATCTCAGGGGATATGCAAAGCAAACCTATCAGGTCACATATCCATTTTACAGGAGTAAGAAACTGAGGCTCAGAGAGGTTAGGGAACTTGACCCAGAGACTAGTCAAAAGAACTAAGGGACTCTACTTACTGTGTGGAAGGGCCTCCTGGGGCCATAGCACCTGCCCTGAGCTTCCTCTGGGACCAAACCCTGGGGGCTCCATGCCATTGCCCCTGGCCCCTGGCCCTGCTAGTCTGCCTGTCATCAGAATCCAGGCCCTTTCATGGCGCTCTCAGCGATGCAAGCTCCCTGTTTCCGGTTGGTGGGAGACCTCTTGCATTAGCCTGGCCGGGGCCCAGCAACCTGCAGAGCAGAGCCCTGGGGGTCTCCAGGATCTCCTTTGGAGTGGTTGGCTCCCTTTGAGCCAACATCCTCTGCCTTCTGTGTGTCTTCCTACCGCCTCTACCTGCCTCTGCTCATCCTTCTGGTCCCGCCCAGGTGCTGCCTGCTTCCAAGGCCTTTTCTGATGCCACAGCCCTCAGGGCATCCTCTTTTTCTGCTGCCTCAGAGCCCAAGTGGTTCCCAGCGGTGGTGAGCTCCACCCTGGCTCTGTGCAGTATGGCCTTGCTCCCAAAACATCCCATCTGGCTGCCTGTCAGGAGAACTTCAGGAAGATGCCCCTCAGGGGCACCTGGAGAAATCAGAGCGGTGTCATGGGTCTTCCTTTCTCCTTGGGCCCCTCCAGTGCACTCAGCCTGAGGGGTGACTGCAGGACCCTAGGCCCTGTCCCTTAACAGCTAAAGGACGATGTAGGGTGTGGTGATCCAGTGGCCTGGAGGGGAGCTGAGCTAATGCGGCCAAGGGTCTGCATCTCAGGGCTATGCATCCCGGAGCACACTGCTGCCTGGTGTGCCGGATGGGAGAGGAGTGGGCAGATCTCGTCCTTTAATTCCAGCCCTCTCGGAGACTAAGGTTCAGTGTGTTCCACCATGCTGTGCTCACGAAGGCAGGAAGGAGAGGGCTGCTCGTGGCCAGCTCTGCCCGTCGCTGGGAGTTCACTGCAGGCAGACTGTCCTGAGCCGACTGCGTGCACTGCTGCCCCTGCTCCCTCCCTTGGCCCCGTGAAGTCTGGGGCCCCTCCCAGTGGGGCTGTCCTCCATGGATACACTGCCCGGGTTCTGCTACCTGTGTCACAATGGAGTGGGAATCACTACAGTGTCCCAGGGAAGACTAGGGCCCGCCTTTTCTGGCCCTGACAGGAGAGCAGTTGGAATGCTTGATTCATTCACAATGTGGTAATAATGCACAATCTGTTAGGTTTGCTGTTGCTGCCGTCTATTCTCCACCAGACCTATTATCACCAGAATTACTTCAGATGGGTACTGAAGTAGTTACTTCATATCTGGGGGCATCACGGTGGAGTTATTGCAGTGGCTTCTAGNCTGATGAAAACTTTATAAAAGCCATGCTGTGACTGTCTCCACCTAAGAGGTCAACGCATGTCCTGCTCTAGCTACAGATACGATGAACTTACAGTTGGAGGTTTACTGTCTCAGCCTTCAGTTCCAAGTAGAGTGGCCAGGCCGAGGTCGGGCGAATCACGTGGGACCATCTTGCCCCAGGTTCCAGAAAAAGCAGGAAAAATGACAAGGGAGAAGTGTTCCAAAGTATCCAGGTTTTTTGCAGCTGGTAAAAAAGCCCATTTGTTCATTTATCCAGGATCTGCTGTGCACCTGGTTATGTTTCAGGCACTAAGTTAGACACTGGCATACAATAAGGAACAAGATGGACAGACTGCCCTGGTGGAGTGTGTAGTCTAGAGAATTGAGGGAAAAGAGAAAGCTGGAGGGGCCACGAGGTGAGGGTCTGAGGCCTAATCTAGCTGGAGGTGGGGGGTCCCTCCTATTGGATCCCAGTCTCCTGTAAAAGTCAAAGGTTCCCACGAGTCGCTATCCCTGATGGACAGCAGCTCGTCTCTTCTCTCCCACTGCAGCTGCATATTGTCTATTACAACTCGGACCGGTACCCCAGTGACAGCGTCGCCAAGGACAAGCCAGAAGGCCTCGCGGTCATAGCTGTTCTCATAGAGGTAAGAGATGTTGAGAAGGGCTTTATGTGAGATTTAAAGTCAGGAGGACGTCAGACTCAGCATTTGGTTCCACGCACACCTGTCCCATTTCAGCTGTGTCTTGACTCTAGAGCAGGGGGTATTTTCCCATAGGGTTCCTTCTCTCTTGGCCTAGAGGCAGCACTTTCTGTGGCTGGATAGCAGAAAGGGGCATATCGTAGGTGATGCTGGAAAACTCAGTCCTAATCCCCAGCCCTACTGTACAAACATGGAATTGCCTGGTTACACAGACCAATGAGGGTAGGGGACTCATTCACTGCTGTCCCATCCAGATGCCCAAACCCCTGATACAGTTCCCAGTATCCAAGCTCCATCTTTTATCTGGGCCCTGGAATAAGTTCTTTTCTGAATCCCAGAAAATGGGACTACCTCCTGATTTGCTTGCACTGTTTCCCCCAATGAGACAGCACATATGTAGTTTCTCCACGTGCTTACTTGCCTGACTTGACTGGTATTCACTCAAGCTCCCTTAAGTCCTGATTAGAGAACACGTGATTTGTGGCCTTCAAGGTCACAGACAATCAGGAGCACAAGCTATAACTCTTCCCCTGGGATAATCAACCCTTAGTGCCTTGAGCTGGAAACAGGATGTCCTGCGATGTAAGAGGGCAGGACCATCACACCAACCCCCTAATGGCCTAGTGAAGCATCGTGGCTGGCCTGGTAAAGTGTATCCTTCGGGGAGGATCTCAGCAGTGGTGATCATACACCCCAGCAGAGCTCTTCCATTCACAACTGTCAGGCCAGGCTCAGCCTACTGAATTGTCTCTGTTCAACTTGCCCCATCTCTGTTGCAGGTGGGCTCCTCCAATCCAGCATATGACAAGATCTTCAATCACCTTAAAGCTGTAAAGTACAAAGGTGAGGGGTCCTTATTGCTTACTCACCCTCTGCTGGAGAACAGTGTATTTGCTCTTGGGTGACCTGAAAAAGAATGCAGGCAGGGGACAGGTACTGTCTGTGACCAGGTCCTGGAAATAGGTGGCTCAGAATGGGGCTAGTTCACGCTCCTAGGCTGTCATAGGCTCAGCTGTACCTCTGCCTTTGGGAGGAAGGTGACCTTGTACCCCAACATGTCTCTCCAGACCAAGAAGTGTTCATTCCGGGTTTCAGCATAGAAGAGCTGCTGCCAGAGAGGCCTGAAGAGTACTACCGCTACAGGGGGTCCCTGACTACACCTCCCTGCTACCCCACTGTGCTCTGGACGGTGTTCCGGAACCCTGTGCAAATCTCCCAGGAGCAGGTAACTGTCGTGCTCTTCCTTGTCGTAGACCACGTGGTACCTCGGACCTTGCACCGCCTGTATCACAATCAACCATCTGACTACCTCACTCAGAGTTTCATTGGTAGCTATTCAAAACCTCTCCAGATACCACAGGGGCCTGGAAGTGCTTTGGAAATCACAGGCTGAGCTTCAAAAGCNGGAGTTCACTGCAGGCAGACTGTCCTGAGCCGACTGCGTGCACTGCTGCCCCTGCTCCCTCCCTTGGCCCCGTGAAGTCTGGGGCCCCTCCCAGTGGGGCTGTCCTCCATGGATACACTGCCCGGGTTCTGCTACCTGTGTCACAATGGAGTGGGAATCACTACAGTGTCCCAGGGAAGACTAGGGCCCGCCTTTTCTGGCCCTGACAGGAGAGCAGTTGGAATGCTTGATTCATTCACAATGTGGTAATAATGCACAATCTGTTAGGTTTGCTGTTGCTGCCGTCTATTCTCCACCAGACCTATTATCACCAGAATTACTTCAGATGGGTACTGAAGTAGTTACTTCATATCTGGGGGCAAACAAACTAGTTTCCAAACTAGTTTCAATAATTACACATTTGAAAAAGAAAATTTGCTGGTCAACATAAATGAAAACTCCTGTGACTTCAGGTGTGGGTTGATCCAGGGATTAACAATAGCTTCAGGCTCTGGTGTCATTCTCTGTCATTCCCGTTGCCCTTCCTCATGTGGTATGGTGGTTGCTCCACCAGCTCAGCCCCGGCAAGATACCAGAAGCAGTTGCAGCAATCCCCCCTGCCTCTCCTCACATCCCTGGTCCGGAGCAGAGAGTGTCTGCCGCCCCTCACCCCTAGCAAAAGCCTTGATGTTCACACGGATTGGCCTATCTCAGGTCTCAGGCTGAACCCCAAGTCAGTCGCCATGGCCAGAGAGATGGAATGTGCTCATTGGCTCAGCCTGGATCACAGAGCCCACCCCCAAAACAGCAGGGAGGCTATTTCCCTGGACCTCATGAAGAGGTCCGGAAGGAGGGAGGTAGTGATGGGTGGAGAGCAGGCAAGGGCTACCCACTTTATCTATGTTTCAGATATGTCGTTTAGCCTTCATCTCTACTCCTTCATTTAGAAAACAAGAGAATTTGTCTAAAGTCCTTTCTAACACTAACATTCTGGACCTATCGGTCATCTTTATCTTCCACACTGAATCACTGAGACCAGAGGAATAGCGAGAAGTGGCCTTGCGCTATCCACAGAGAAGGGTTTTCTGCTCCAAATGTAGAAACCATCTCTTCACCGGCAAACAGTCACTGTGTCCTTTATCTGCGCAAGGCCAAGTACTGCCACTGTGTGAGTGTAAGACCCAGACCCTGGCCTTGAGTGCCTTATGGGTAAACCAGTGACATTCAACAAGCATTTACTGAGCACCTACTGTGTGCGATGCAAATTACAGACAACAGTGACATCTTCCAGGTGTGAGATTTCCAGTTATTAAGTCAATCCTGTGGAGCTGACAGATGTCACTAGACAAGCACAACAGAGGGCAGGGCAGACGGAGCTGGTTCAGCAATGACAACCCTTGCTGTCCCAGGCAAGGGCACTGGCTGTGGTGTGAAATGACTGCAACGGGAATGGCTTGAACATGCTTCGAAGGCAGAGCTGGCTACAGGGTTTGCATGGTTAGGTGCAACAAGAAAAGGCAGGACTCCTGTTTAAAAGACAGGGAAAGGGGCTTTCCTGGCGGTGCAGCGGTTAACACTCTGCCCTTCCAATGTGGGGGGTGTGGGCACGGTCCTTGGTTGGAAAACTAAGATTCTATATCCCAAGCAGCCAAAAACTAAAAAAGAAAGAAAGAAAAGGCAGGAAAAAGTGTCACTAAGGATACTAAAACTTAAAGCTTTTTCCTTTCTGATTCCTTTCTCTCTTAACTTGACATGGTGTCTACTTGTTGACCACTTAATGTCATTTAAAGTAACGACAAGTAAACACTTCATATGACACAAATAAACTTATCTACAAAACAGAAGCAGACTCAGAGACATAAAGAACAGACTGATGGTTGCTAAGAGGGAAGGGTAGGGTGAGGAAGCGAAGGGTTAGGAGTTTGGGGTTAGCAGATGCAAGTCGTTATATATAGAATGGATAAACAAGGTCCTACTGTGTAGCCCAGGGAACTATATCCAATCTCCTGGGATAAACCATAATGGAAAAGAATATGAAAAAGAATGTATATCTATGTATAACTGAATCACTTTGCGGTGCAGCAGAAATTAACATTGTAAATCAACTATACTTCAATTCTTTAAAAAGTAAACATTTTAAATGATGAGCGTGCATTTTACTGTTCATCTCTAGACTGTGCCAGGCCAGTTTTAAGCGTAAAGAGAAGAACATTTAACTCACATGCAGAATCACCAGGATTACACAGTTTGTGTTTCAGAGTTAGGCCATGCATATGTATTTCATTCTTACCAGAGCAGCGGAAATGCAGACCAAAACTCACTCGACTGTTTTTATTTCACTTCTTGATTTGCACACACTCTACCAACATGCTCTACCTTCAGCTTCCTGTTGGAAGGAAGAGGGACCCGGGGCTGCGTTACTGTTCCCTGTGCTTCGGGTCTCCCGTCCAGCACACCAGGTGGGCAGGTGCCAGAAAGGGACAGAGTAAGAAGGAACGTGAAGACTCTTCAGCTGTCCCTGTTTCCTGAATGCCGTGGCCTTCTCTTGGCAGTGGAAGCGAGTTCTGGCTCAAGTGGAAGGCATGGCCTTTCAGGGCAGTCCACGTCTCCATGGACTCACCTGGTCCTGAGGGGCACTAATCCCTCTGCCCACCCACCCCCGCATTGGACTTCACCCACAAAACACAACATCAAAGGCCAAATTACTGAGATCATAGTGAGATACCACCTCATACCCATTAGGAAAAATACGAAACTAGAAAATAACTGTTAACAAAAATAGGAGAATTGGAANCCACCCCCGCATTGGACTTCACCCACAAAACACAACATCAAAGGCCAAATTACTGAGAACTTCCGCATGGCAGCCCAGAGCGTTAACCCAAGTGTGGGGCCCTTCAGTGAGGGGCATTGGGTGACCACACAGGGAAGATGCCCAAGGGGCAGGCTCTGCTGGAAGGACAGGGATTTGACCAGGGAGAGAGATGGTGAGAGGGCATCCAGGGTGAGCAAAGGACAGGCTTCGGCCAAGATACCAAGGTAGGAATTCTCCTGGTAAAGTTAGGAGGGGGAGGAGGGAAGAGTCTGATTAGGCATGGTGGTCAGTCAGGAGCCAGCAGTCCGCAGAGAGCTGTACACCTTGGAAACCTCAGTGTCGCCATCAGTCCGGGGTCGTGATCATGAATGGGGCTACTCATAAGCCATCTCTATTGCCTTAGATTGGTCCCTCCCTGGGGGTGGGGGGCTGGTGGTGCACTTTCCTCTCCCTGGACTGTTTGCCCCTGCGTGTCATTATTTGCTAAATTGGACCAATCCCACTTGATCCCAGGCTCCTTAATAAAGGGGTAGATGTTACACCATATTTCAGAACTGCCCTTTAGTGCCAGACATCAGAACTTCAACAAAAATTTTACGGAAGGAAGAAAAGAGAACTCATTCTTTGGGAATTATACTTTTTTAAAAATTGAAGTATAGCCGACTTACAATGTTGTGTTAGTTCCAACTGTGCAGCAAAGTGATTCATCTATCTATATTATACACATTCTTTTCCATTATAGGCTATTACAAGATATTGAATATAGTATATGTTATAGAGTAGGGTCCTTTTGGTTTATCTATTTTATATACAGTGGTGTGTATATGTTAACACCACTCTTAATTTATCTCCCAGGAATGATGCTTCTTTAAGTGTTTTAATTCAAGTAGTGAACTTTTTTGGATTTTAAAGTTTAATCTTGAAACTGATCCATTCCTCCCATTTTCCATTCGACAGGCTTTCCCTTCGGTAGACAGCGGGGAGCCACACCTGGACAGAAGACTGACTGCTGACTGATGGTGGGACGGGCGGGTTCTACTGCTTCTGGCTGACATCATCCTGGAAGCCTCCGGAGAGGGACAGACATGGGCCCTCCTATGACGGTGACTGCGCGTGATGAGGTCCGGAGAGAGCGAAGGAAGCGGGTGAATGGGTTGTAAAGTGAAGATACAGAGGATAAACTAACCCCAGAGAAGACCAGAGCAGCCTGAGGTCCACCCAGCCCTGCAGGGCCTCGACCCTCGGATTGTTTCCAAGCTGTAGTGAGGCCGGGTGAGCAACTGAGACACTGGCACAAATTGTCCCTGGAGTTCTCTGAGAGGGAAAGAAAGAAATATTTACAAGCCTTCCGTGAATACGTCACGTGGTTAGAAAGAGAGCAAGGAGGGGCACCCTTTGTCAGATTATATGTTGGCCTAGCGCTGTGTACCACCAAACAATTAGCTAAAGATGTGAAGTTTTCCTGACTTGGTTTTCAAAATTCCAGTGGAATATAAACACTTAAATTCTTGGTGGATTTTTTCCCCAGTTTTCTTCCAGATGTTTGGAGGGGTGCAGATACCACAGTACATAAGTGTGTTCAAAAGGCCACTAAATTAGGCAAGTTGTGAGGGTGTGACCTTCTGCCAGGGGAAGCCCTGAGACAGAGGCACAGCCTGGACCATGAGGTGTCTTTCACCTTCGGAGTGGGGGGTGGGGTTGGGAGCTGGGCTGGAAGTTTCTGGAACAGCCAGGCACTATAGACAGTGATGAATGTACCCATGAGGCCGACACCCACCTGAGCTGTCAGAATTCACCCTGGAAATGCAGGCAGGGGCCGAGGCGGGAGGAGGACGTGTGTATGTGGGGGTGTGCAGAAAGACATTGCGTGTTCCTCGGGGCAGCTGTGGCCCGCACTGGGATAGAGTGGAGGGAGGCAGGGCCTGGCTCTGGAATCCTCACTTCATATGTCAGCTCTGGGGGATCTGCACTGCTGCCTGGATGGGGAAGTTGACAAGCAGTGGTTACATCACTGTCCAGAGGCTTGATGGAAACTGACTCATGCTGCCCACTAAGTGCCTTTTATGCCTCGTGGCCCTGGGGCCAAACGAATCTGCTTGATGGTGTGTTACCCAGACAGCTGAACAGTCCAAGGAAGAAATAAAAAGTTGTTCTTGGTGGTTTAAACTCTGAGATTAGGCAGGAACAGCAAAAAAAAAAAAAAAAAAA
>SJYV01051493.1:345928-399946 GCA_006410875.1 Neotragus pygmaeus | reverse complement strand
AAAAAAAAAAAAAAAAAAGAACTACCAGCAATTAAATGAAACAAACTCAGCCTTGCTGGGGAGGGAAGGAGCTTCTTTGCCTGCCTTCCCTTTTCAGAGCACAGGCCAGGTGGGGCCCAAAGCATTCTGGCTCAGAAGATCCCTTGCTGCTGGGGAGGCAGAAGCCGTTAAAGATGACATATGGCTGTCAAAGGACGCTCTCAAAGGCGAGCGGGCCCCAGGAGGGCCCCCGCCCACCCGAAGCACCTCTGTCCTGTCACGCTGTCCCTGGCCGTTTCCTGGGGTCATTCGCCAGCTTTGATATCCCGCTGGTAGACTTACTTGGGTTGCCACCTTTGAGACTGGGCCCTAGGGAGCTGTCGGCTCATTTATGACTGTCGAGCCCCTAGATAAGGTGCCCCCAGATCAGGGTCACTTCCTTATATGCCAGCGGGCCCTGAACTGAGCATAAATGTGTCAAACACCTGCAGCTCAGAGCTGAACAGCTCTCAGAGATGTTGACCCGCTGGCCCCAGCCTTCACCAAGCTCAGCCTGCCTGCTAGGAGATAGGATTTCTCTCCTTGTAGCCAGGGAAACTGAGGCCCAGAAGTAGTCAGGAGTCACCGTAGGAACTGCTAGAGAATGGCAGCCAAGAGCCTGGACCTTGAACTTGGAACCAAACTGACATACCCGACCTCTACTCACTAGCCAAGTGACAGTCAATCCATCTAAGGTCCATTTGCCCATCTGTAAAATGGTCAGATGTGTCACCTTCTCAGGACTTGTCTATGAGCTTCAGTGGGGATTTGAGAAATTTATTGCTGTCTTAGCCTTTTTGACTGTGAACAAATTGCTTTCTGGGGCAGCCAGGCACCTGAGCCCCAAGGTCCAGCTTAAATCTTGTGGGCTTAAGAACTTCTAGAATTTTGGTCGAGCAAGGAGAATTTGTCCGTAGAATCCCAAAGAGAGGTGGAGGGAAGGCTTTGGGACATCCAGATCGCTCATGAGGACAGAGAGGGGCAGTAACACAGGGGCTGGGGGACCGGCCTTGCAAACACAGGAACACTCAGGTGACACCACCCCAGCCTGGAAATGGCTTCCCTGGTGCCTGGGACTTTGGAGTATAAGCATGGGGACTCTTAGCTATGAGAGGGCCCCTCTGGTTGGCTGGCTTAGAGCAGGTGTGCTACCAGCAGGCAATGCCCTCCAAGGACAGGCAATGCTGATGTGGTCAGGAAGCTGCCTGGCAGGCCTACCCCATAGCTGCCTGCCACAGCTGCCCAGTGATGCCACTGCCCACCACACAACAAACCACCAGCTGTGACTTCTTGGGAGACCTCCAAAGCTCTCCCAACATTCCTCAAAGGCTTAGGAAGGGGCCAAGAATGCCCAGTTTGTGAGTGGGGTGTCTTGAAACTGATTTAATCATATGCAGATAAGTGAATAGGGCATTTCCTGTGTCCAGGTGTCACCCACATAAAGAGTGGGCACAGAGTCGAGGACAGACAGGCCTTCAGCAATGTTTTGCACATGACTCTTGATAAAGGGCCCTGAACTAAGACCATCAGCTTCAGGGTGTTCTTCTGGTGGATGAGCATGCCTCGGTCCAGGGGTGCACTTGGTGCTGTTTAACTCCTCCCCCACAAGCTCATGACCATGCTACCATGGAAGCAAGTCTCCATCCAACTTCTGCAACAACAGAGGACTTTGGGGAACAAGCATTGCTTTTCAAGGCCCCAGGGTCTATACAGACTCCTGAGTGGGTGGTGTCAGGGGACTCTAGACCCCCTGCCCTTTGAAGAACTCCCACCCCTGCACGATGTCCCCTGTGACAGTCACACGCTTCCTGGGTAGGATTCCATGGTCCTCATCATCCAAGTAGCCAGGCTACTGGAAATCTTCCCAAATGATGGACAACTGCATGAAGGACCACTTGGGGATCAAACTACAGGCACCAGCGCTACAGGCCCAGTCTCCAGGCCTCCCTGGATTCTTATCCTCAGTTCATGCTCCCTGGGGAGTGTTTCTAAATAACACAGACAACCGGCAAATCTGCAATACCTTATTTTCACAAGGAGCACTTACTTATTTCTCACATCATCAGGCTGGTTACTGGACAGCTATTTTCACACATACACCAAAAACTCCACGAAGCAAAACAAACCAATTCTAACACTCTCTATGCTGGCAAACTGTGGGCTGTTTTGAGGCAGTAGAAGCCCTTACAGTAGGGCTTCCTCAGGAATGGCCTTCTGGCCTGGGAGTCATGATTTGCAGCTTGGAACACCCACCTCGTTGTTTAATCTAAGTGGCATCCCCAAATGTCACATCAGAGCAGACTCTTGGGAGCTTTAGCTCAGAGGACTGGAACCTGGGGTGTGANGCATTTGACTCTCTTGACCCTTGGGAACTAAAGGTTTCCAGAAGCTCCCGCTCTAGTCTGGTCCCTTCCTACCTCTTTATCAAGCCCTTCTCTGCGCCATCCTGTCATGGGTATGCCTCCCTTTTTTCCTGTTTGGCAAACAAAGGTCCACCTTGCTGATTGTTTACCCAGATTTCCTGAGGAATCCCGTCTGGTCACTGGCATGTCCTAAATGCCAGCAATTTCTGAGCCTCAGTCTCTAGCTTAGATTTGTCCCAGAGTTCCAGACTTCATACCTGCATGTCTCACTGGTACCTAAGGCTGAAAGTAGGTGTTTTAGTCAGTAAATATTTTTTAAGCTGAGGGCTCATTTACAGTATGAATATTTTAAAAGTTATCTCTACATGTAAAGCTTCCCTGGTGGCTCAGACGGTAGGTAAAGAGTCTGCCTGCCGTCCGGGTGACCTGGGTTGATCCCTAGGTCGGGAAGATCCCCTGGAGAAGGAAATGGCAACCCACTCCAGTATTCTTGCCTGGAAAATCCCATGGACAGAGGAGCCTGGCAGGCTACAGTCCACAGGGTCACAAAGAGTAGGGCAGGACTGAGCGACTTCATTTTCTTTCTTTCTTTATTGCTGTGTGCCAAAAGCTTGGAAGTACTGTGTCACCTGTGACCAGCCAACAGTTGGTGCTTCATTACTGTGTCTTGAATTAATGTAGGAATGAGTGTTGGTTGGCATAATGCCTGGCACAGAGAAGGTACTCAAAATTAGTTGCCTCATCCTTCAGCCCAGCTTCTCTGTATCCCGGGGAAAGGTCCCATCACCTCACCTTCAATGCAAAAGTTGCATAAGGGAGGTAAACAAAAGAGAAAAAGCAGAAGTGAAACTCCTTCTTGTCCTGTATAATATTCTACTCCCTGTCTAATCTGTCTGCTCCACAAAGGTAGCACTGCCCAGTAATGGGGCAGAAGAGACAACCAGGAGCTGTCATCACAGGACAGGAAGCTGCTGCAGGCAGACTGGGAGACAGACAGACCAGGGTTCAAATCCTGGTTGGATTATCTTATGGGTCCTCCTGGACGTCTGTGAGCCCACATTTCCACCTGTAAGTTAGAGATATAAAGAGACTCTACGTCATAGAGATTTGTAAGGATTCTCCCTAGAGCCTTTGAGGAAGCTGACAAGTCTTGGTACTTGGCTATTGTTTCAGCTGAAAGACAGATAAAGAGGATTTTTCTGGTAGCACACTATCGCCACCCTGTGACAAGATGGAAAATTACATAAGGGAGGTTCTTTGGCCTGAAAGGGGCTACCTAGACTTGGGTTTTCTTTTCTTTTAAATATTTATTTATTTATTTAGCTGTACTGGGTCTTCATTGCTGCCCCTTGGCTTTCTCTAGTTGCAGTGAGCAGGGGCTACTCTCTATTCACAGTGCATGAGCTTCTCACTGTGGTAATTTCTTCTGTTGTGGGGCATGGACTCCAGGGTGCATGGGCTCAGCAGTTGAGACACGGGGGCTTAGTCACCTTGCAGCATGTGGGATCTTCCAAGTCCAGGGTTCGAACTGGTGTCCCCTGCATTACAAGGTGGATTCACTGAGCCACCAGGGAAGCCCTAGACGTGGGTTTGCTGAGGCCTGAGAACTTGGCTCCTTGCTGCCCGTGCTCTGCTCTCTGGGCTCCCTCTGGCCTCCAGTGTCAGTGCGGTCACCTGTGGAGGAGAAACCATTCCACCCCTAGGTGCAGGGCTCTGGGTGTGCCTTCTCTAGCTATAGAACGTTCAGTGGTTCCTCACTGTGTCATTCAAACCTTTTCAGAGCTAGTATCCTTGACCCCTGATGTGTGCTTGAATCCTAGGGCCACCTAGCTCCATACCTGCCTCGAGTTGCTCACTGTTTTCTCCTTCCTTCCCGTCCCTCCTGAGCTCACTTTGTCCTTCTTCTAATTCACAACCCCAAAGTACATTTTCCCAATGAACATGTTAAGTTCCTGGGACAGTGTTCACGTGAACAGCAACCGTTTATTGATCACCTACTATGTGTCTGGTGCTGTGTTGGACTCCTTATGGGCATTTAGTGCATATACTCTTCACAAATCCTGCAGGGCAGGTTGCTACCATTGCCCCTGTTTTGTAGACGAGGATACTGAGGCAGAGAAAGGTAAAGTGACCCACCCAAAGTCGCATTGCCATCAGGGGACGGAAGCCTGCTTACAACTTCTGTGACACCTGGTATGGTGGAGGAGGCAGGCAGACCTCAGTTCAAATTCTATCTCTGTTGCTCACTACTGACTTCCCATCTTTGAGCCCAAGCAGCCTGTCTTCCTCTAAAATGAGATGTCAGCTCCCACAGGGCACAGGTGCTGACTCCATGGGGCAGGTGGTGTCTGGGGACATGACACCAGGGCTGAGAAGTGGGGAGGGTATCACAGTTGGCAGTCAGAGCTGGTATGGAACACACTGAGGTAAGTCAAGGTCCTGGCAAGGAAGCTGCAGTCAGTGAATGACTGGGAGCCCCGGCTCAGGTCCCAACCCGCAGAAAGTAGGGCTTTAGGTGTCCAAGCTCCCATCAGCTCTCACCTGTGCAACCCCTGGGACCTGTTCTGCCCACACCCACTCTAGCTTCTCCAGTGCCTTTCCTACTTGGCAGCCTTGTGTTGGCCTTTTCAAACACACCTCTGATCCTGTCCTTTGCTGCTGAAAACCTTGTCTTTTGCTGCACGCTGGGGTCTCAGCCCCTCACTGGAGCCTGTGACTCTATGGATCAGTTGCTGTAGCCCTGTCAGCTCTGTCACATTCTCTGGTCTCTGGCTCTTCCCAGCTCTTTGAAGCCACCTTTGACCTTTGCACATGCTGTTCCCATGGACTGACACACTCTTCCCTCCTCTCTTCACCTAATTGATGTGGAGGTGCTGGAAGGGCTGGGGGGTGGGGAAGGGAGTGGAGAATTTTTGTTTGTATTTTAAAACTATGAAGCTTCTTGAGAATTAAAAAAAATACATTGTTCTATTTATTTTTGGCTGTGTTGGGGCTTCATTTCTGTGGGGGCTTTTCTCTAGTTGCCACAAACGAGGGCTTAGTTTCTAGTTTCCGTGTGTGGGCTTCTCCTTCTCCTTCTCCTTGCAGTGGCTTCTCTCATTGTGGAGCGCGGGCTCTGGGGTGCGGGGCCTTCAGTCGTTGTGGTTCCTGGGCTCTAGAGCACAGGCTCAGTAGTTGTGGCACACAGAGGGCTTAGTTGCTCCAAGGCATGTGGGGTCCTCCTGGATCAGGCATCAAACTCGTGTCTCCTGCGTTGGCAGGGGGATTCTTTACCACTGAGCCACCAGGGGAGCCCTGGAAGAGTGTTTGGGAAAACTGGTTGGAGGGGAAGAGAAAACTGGTTCCAGGAAGAGAGAACAACCTGTGCAAAGGGATGGAGGTGCACATGTGGCAGGGTGGGGTTGGAGGCAGATAGGGATGGAGAC
Organism: Neotragus pygmaeus; assembly: GCA_006410875.1. Lineage (NCBI taxonomy): Eukaryota > Metazoa > Chordata > Mammalia > Artiodactyla > Bovidae > Neotragus > Neotragus pygmaeus. The sequence goes on along the minus strand of SJYV01051493.1, from coordinate 394,140 downwards.
TAATAGGAATGAAGCATCACTAAGGCCAGGGCCAAATCCATAGTTGCTATGCCAAACAGCTTGGCCCCAGCCCCAAGGGCAGTGGGAGGGTTTTTATCAGGGGCAGCTACAGTGGTCCCCTTGGGCAGGGTGGAGAGGGCATGTCAGCACCTCGCTGACAAATGGAGTACCCAGGCCTGAGCAGTCCTCCAAGAATGACCTGATCATCACCAACATGAAAGCTCTATGGATATAGCCCAAGGCCCCATCCCCACCCAACGCGAGGCTGAAGCAGGATGCTACACTACTTGTGGCCTCCAGGAGGTGGCACCATCACCCCAGCGTATCCCCTCTACCCTGCTCCCTGTGCCGGAGGCCCCTCCCAGGTGTAATTATAGGACAAAAACCCAGAGAGGAAAGGAGTGAGGAGAGGAAAGGAGGCCATGGGCCCAAGGGGTGGTTGGGAAACAAGGCACAGGACAAGGGGAGTTGAGCTGTACTGGTTCCCTTTTGATTTTTTTCAGGGTCAAGCGCAGTATGTCAGTCTGACTCAAATCTTTTTTTTTTTTTTAATATTTATTTGACTGTGCTGGTTCTTAGTTGCAGCATGCAGGATCTTCAATCTTAGTTGTGGCATATGGGATGTAGTTCCCTGACCAGGAACTGAACCCGGGCCCCCTGCACCGGGAGCATGGAGTCTTAGTCACTGCACCACCAGGGAAGTCCCTAGATTTTCATTCACCGTTGTGTTCCCTGCTCTCCTCCATGCAGCCCCTCCTCAGGCCCCTGAAACAGTCACAAGGACCCCACCTGTTCACCCAGTTCTTAGCCATTGCCAAGAACCACCTTCGTTTCCTTCCGGCCTGCATTAACAAGCCCTCTCATTCTAAAGATATCCTTTGATTTCCACTTCTGTCCATCTCCTGGCTACCATAGGAGCCTGCAATGCGACTATGAAGGACGGTGTTGGTCCCTGGTGAGAAGATGGGAGGGTAACTGGATGGTCCCTCCTTAGATGCATTAACGCTCATTACGTCCATCACCCTGGGAGACTCCATGTGTGCTTTGGAGGTGCTGTCCCAGTTTCCAGCTCTACTCAGACACTGTAGTGGCCCTTCACCCATCTCTCCACCTCTGTATTAGCAGCCCCACACTCTCTGATCTCTTCGTTCCTCTGGGAATGAAATCCGAGGCCTGCAAAGCCCTCTATGGTGTGGCCCCCCGGGACCACATTCTCCCTCACTCTATATGTGGCCTCTCTACTGGAGCAGCTCGGATTCTCCCCACTCCTGCCTGCCCCCAGACTACTGTGAGACTGTTCCCTCTGCCTGGAATGCTTTTCCTCCCACTCATCACAAGGCCAAGCGCTGTCCTCTTGCCAAATATCACTTCTTCATGGAGCTCTTCCCTGCGTCGGATCAGGATCAGTTCCCAGTGTAGAAACTCACAGCTGCAGTCGACTGACTGACCTTCAGAGTGTGTGTTAATTATAGTCAGTGTTTCCCTGGGCGTTTATTTAATGCGTGTCCTTGGCTCTAGATTTCCAGCTCTTTAGGGTAGGGTATAACCACCGACCAGAATGGCACCTGGTATACAGTAGGTGCTCAGTAAACGTTTGTTGATTTACTGTGCCTTCCTGTCCTCGTCTGTCCGATTTCTTCTTCAGCTTGGGCCTCCAGGTCACCTCCTCCGGAAAGCATCACTGAGCCCTGCCCGGGGTGCACACAGCTCCTGGGCTTTACTCCCTTGTTTGGTGTTCGGTTCCCTTTGAGCCTCATTCTCCTCTTATCAGCCTGAGCCTCGGTCACCAGTGCTAATGGTTGTGTGTGTACTTATAACATGTGTGTTCCCTGTGTCATCACCATTTCTTCTGTGCAGATGGCTTTATGCTCTAGAGCCCATTTCATTTCTTACCCTTTCTGCTCAGCACTAGGCTTCTGAGGTCCTTCCCCATGGCTGTGCTTCCACTGGGTCCCCTGCACATGTAGTTCATCCACCTCCCAGGATGGACTCCCAACTGCCTCCAACCCCTCCTCCAAGCTTCCCCATGTGGGCCCCTATGTGTGAGGGTTTGGGAAGAGGGGGTGGTATACATTCAGGCCAAATTGCTAGATCATAGGGCATGCATTTATATAATTAGTTGAAAGCTCCCAGGCAGCTCTCTGGGATAGCTGCACCCACAGTCCAGGTGGGTACCCTCCCACTCCCACTCCCTGTCCCTGCTGACACCTGGCATTCTCCAGCTCACTAACTTTTGGCAGTGTGATAAGCGACATCTCTTGAGAGCATCTCTTGCATTATTCTTGAGTTTCAGGGTCTCTTCATAAGCTTGCTGACCTCTAGTTTCCTTGTTTAATCACCTCATCATACTCTCTCTTTAGTGGTTTTTTGCTGTTGTTAATTTTTGGCTGCACTTTGCAGCATGCAGAATCTTGATTCTCCAATCCGGGACTGAACCTGTGCCCTCTGCAGTCAAAGTGTGGAGTCTTAACCACTGGACTGGCAGGGAAGTCCTTGTAGTGTTTTGAAGTGTCTTTTCCTTGTGGATTTGCAGGCCCCCCCTTGGATGCCTCATGCTGTCCTGACACAGGCCGACTGACTTACAGGCAGACACCCTGAGCCTAGGTGTGGTAAGTGATGGTCCTGAGCCTTCTCGGGGTTCTCAGCCCCGCTCAGAGAGGGGAGGAGGGTTGACCATCCCTTGGTGGACACTATGGGGCTCATCATTGTGATCCCCTCAGGAGGCTATGTGTGTATTCTGAGGAGACTGCCTTAGCTCCCAGCTTGACAATCTGGAATTTGAATTTTGAATCTGGGAAATTCATTCAACACATATTCATTCCGTGAATACCTAGGGAGCACTTATCCACAAGGCCCCCAGATCCTGTTGTTGACAAGTACATACACCTGTGAACAGAATGGTCCCTTGGCTTCTCGGAGCTTGCCGTCTAGGGAGGTGGCAGTCAGTAAAGAGTGAGCAAATAAGATAATGATAAAAGAGAACAAACAGGGGGCTAAATATGGAATAACGGAGGGGGGACTTTGGCCAGAGTGGTCAGGAGAGGCCACTGTTAGGAGACGACCTTTGTTCTGACAGCCAACCCAGAAGCATCGGGGGACTAGTGTTCCCTGTGGAGACCTGCAAGTCAAAAGCCCTGAAGTTCTCATGAACTTGGGGTGGCAGAGAAACAGAAAGAAGGTGACTGGGTCTAGAGACTTGATGAGGGAGGGGTGTGCAGGGAGTTTGGGGAGTGGGCAGGGTCAGTTCAGGCTTTGTCCGATGGGACCGGGTTCATCCTGGGCTGGCATGTGAAGCAACAGGAGGACAGAGGGGCTATATAGGAGGGTGCTGGCCCCAGGAAGCTCTGCAGCTGGCTCCTGGGACAGCCTGAGCTTTGTGCCAGGCTGCTGTGGAAGCTGATGTGTACTCAGAGGGGATACTTTTCGTCTCTAGTGTTCTTTCTTTTTTTTAATGAATTATTATTATTATTTGTGGCCATGCTGCATGACTTGCAAGGTGTTAGTTCCCCAACTGGGGCTTGAACATGGAAGGACTGATGCTGAAGCTGAAGCTCCAATACTTTGGCCACCTGATGCGAAGAACTGACTCATTTGAAAAGACCCTGATGCTGGGAGATACTAAAGGCAGGAGGAGAAGGGGAGAACAAAGGACAAGATGGTTGGATGGCATTACCGACTCAATGGACATGAATTTGAGCAAGCTCCGGGAGTTGGTGATGGACAGAGAAGCCTGGCGTGCTGCAGTCCATGGGATCACAAAGAGTTGGACACGACTGAGCGACTGAACTGAACTGAACTGAACCATGGCAGTGAAAGTGCAGTCCTGCCCACTGGACAGCTAGGGAATTCCCTCTTTTCTTTTTTTTTTTTTAATATGCAAAATTTTTATTACACAATATTAAGTAAACACAGCAAATATAAAAATAGTATTGATATATCTGCTGCCCTTATATATATATTTTTTAATTTCAATTTTGGTAAATAACAATGCACTTATCAAGTTTAAAAATCAAAAGAAACAAAGGTCCCCTCCCTCCGTGGCCCCATCCACCGAGTTCCTCTCCCTGGAAGCAGCCACAGTGACTGTCTGCCCATCCTTCACAAGTGATTGCATCCCCACAACTGCAGTGAGTGTTTCACGGGGACAGGGGTGCACCACTTCATTTCAAATTTTCCCCTCAGCATTGTCAGGTGGAGCGAATTCCCCATCAGGACACATAAGAGCCCCATTGTGAGGGCTCTGAAGCTGTTTTGTCAATGCACAGGTCTTTAAACTTGTTTTTAAATGAACTAAAATAATCAATCCCTTAGTCGCATGAGCCACGTTTCAAGTGCTCAGTAGCCATGTATGGCCAGTGGCTACTGTACTGGACAAAAAGGATAATTTCCATCATTGCAAGAGGTCCTNACACACACACACACACACAGGACCCCATGCTTCCAGCACATATGTGGGTGCAGAGGAGCAGGTTGACAAACCCCAGAGCCAGACCAGTGTGGTTAGCTTGGAGATTAGGGCCCAAGGAAAGGAGGGAAAAGCAGATGTTTTTAGCTGCTGAAGGACATCCCAAAGTAAAAATAGCCCAGCTTGGGCCTGCCAGGAGGGGTGTTGGGCAGCACAGAGGCCCTGACGCCCCAACACCCCCACCTCTCCCGCCTTTGAATCAAGGTCTTCAGAGGACTCACTTGTACCGCCCAGATGCCACACGAAGGAGCTGCAGTGAGAGGGCAGTACGCTTTAGCTTGTCCTCAGTGTCAGGGCAGGACAACTGCAGAGCTGGAGATGGAGGGAGTCCAGCATCCCTGGCCCTGCTGGTACCCAATTCACCCCGGAGCCGGCTGAGGACCACAAAGCAGGACACACGGTGACCCGCCATCCTCACAGTGCCTGGCTGACTGCTGTGGTCCTAGGACTGCAAGGAGAGGGAGGCAGGCCAGGAACCTGGCTAGGAGGAGAGGTCAGGACTTAGAAAGTTCAAACCTTGGCAAGCAGGGGCCTACCTCGCACAGATCCCAGCTCGGACAACATCCACAGAGGGGAGAGAAGTGAAAACCAAGGCTACTAAGACTGGTAAAACTGCATAAATATTAAAATACATCGCCATCCTTGATCTGTACATTCCAAAGAGGTGGATTTCATTGTATGCGAACTATACCTCTGTTTCTATAACTCTCCTCTTTCACTCCTACTTTGATGCTCTTGTCCGGAACACTGTGATTTTTTTTCAAGTCCATTATCTCATTAAACCCTCCCCCAAATCCACTTCACCTGCAGGGAAGGTGTGGAGCCTGGTTCAAGGTCACCAGGTGCTCCATGGTGGAGTTGACTCCAAACCTCACTTAGCAAGACTGGCAGATTGGCTCTTTCCTTCTCGCATTTATTCTGTCGACACTAAGTCACTGAATCTAGATGTCCAATGTGAACTGGATCAGGGGTTCCTGAATTCCAGGATCAAACACAAACACCATCTGGAAGGCTATCAAAATGCCAGTTTTGGGCCCAGTCCCAAGGTTCTGTCTCAGTGGGTGAGGGCAGGTCCCAGGCTGGGTGGGGATGAGAGTGCAGGCTCCTGGGCACCCGGAGAGGATCAGACAGTGTCACAATGCATCTGTGTTCAGGTATTAATTGAAACAGAAAACTCTGATCAGTTGTTTCTCACAAGCCAGGATGGCACTCTGACCTCTGCCATGTAATTAAACAACAGGCAGTGGGTCACATGGACATCTCATTAAATTGCCCTCACCATGGGGGGTGGGGGTGGGAAGGGATGACAAAGGGCAGAACTCATCGGCGGAAGAATTTTCAAGGTTAACTAGTGACCTTGGCAGAGGATGCAGGAGAGGGGAAAGGGTCCCAAGGGGCGGGGCCTGGGTGAAAGGATAAATTAGAGCATCCTTTGTTTGCCAGTCAATAGGTGCTTCCAGGGGAGCCTGGGAGGGAGGAGGGGACTTTGTTTGCCCAAGCGTTTAAACAATACCCCTGCAATCCTGTTTACACTCTTCATTTGCTCAGCAAACCTGCCCCTCGGAAATAGCTCTGGGGTAAACTTGGGCCCAGCTGCTGGTGGAGATTGCCACACAGCCTGCCTGAGACTCCAGCCCCCAGGGTTGCTCATGACCTGCACAGGTGGGGGCAGGGGCTTCAAATGTACACAGTGTCCCACTGATTGTGTGCTCACGGGCGCACACACACACACACACACATATGACCCCATCTGACCTCATCTTGCAGGACAAGTGAGAGTTAAATGTCCCAGTTCAAGTTCATTCCATCTCTTAGCTTTGTACCTGACTTTTCAAAGGTTGGAACAGCTGCAAGGCTGTCTCTTGCTATCAAGAGGACACCCCTCCTCCCTGTTCCTCTTTGCTAAGCTGCAGGGATGCGGCTGTGCCTTCAGGGGCTGCTGGTCCCTGGGCTGTAGGGGACAGGCCATCCTGCTCTCAACCCTTCCCACCACCACCACCCCCCTCCCCACCCCAGTAGTCCTGTAGCTGGGGTCCCAGGGTCTGCTCACTACACCAAAGCCAGGCAAGGGGATTGCAACCTCCACAGTAGGACTGGGTTCCCCAATCTGGGGACAGCTGCCCAAAGGTCTAGCTATGACCCCATAATGACCCCTGGAGTGGCTGGCTGCTCTGCAGTCCTTGGTTAGAAGGCTGATCCCTTGGCAAGTTCACAAGACACTCTCAGCTTCCTTCTGGTTCCCTTCCATGCAGCTGGGAGTCCAGAAGCCTGGGGGCTCTGCTCCAAGTCCCTTTTATGCTTCACGAACTTGTGTCACTCAGGGAACAGCCCTGCTACGGAAGTTGGCCGTCAGTTCCAGAAGCACAGGGAGTGAGGTAAGTGGCAGCGTCTCCTTCGACCTTTGGCTTTCTTTCTTCCCCACTCCCGGGGTCCCACCTGGGCTGCCGAGGCCCCTGAGTTTCATGAAACCTGGCAGCATTCTCTGACATCTCTCCCCGCTCCTGAGGTCCCTCTGTCCAGCACCAGCTCACCTTCTTGTCACATTCAGTGTCTGCTCCACCTTGCACCAGCTTAGGATAAGCTTCAGGGCTCAGAGCTCCAAGCGCTGCACCTGATATATACAGGATGACATACAGAACTTAGCAAACACTTTCTTTTGCTGCAGAGCTTGGCTTCTAAAGCTCTGGGCTGTGGCTTGGAGCTCCTAGCCTGGCTGCACGTTCTCTTTCTCTTTGTACTTTGTTACCACCCTGATCTCCCTGTGGCACTGGGTGCCTCTGGCAGGCGAGCGGGAAGGTCACATAGAAGAAAAGAAGAAAAAAGCCTGCACACGCCACTTTTCGAGAGCTGTGATCCCACTGTGTATGTAGATCTGTCCTGGGGGACATGCTGGGAGGGCAGGAGGCAAACGCAGGAGTCGGTGGAGCGGGGGGCACTCACCTGAGCCTAAGAACCTCCTGGCACCTAGAGGACAAAGGAGCCCTGCCCCTTAGTGCGTGGTAGATGCCTGTGACCTAAGAATGAGCAGGTCTGTGTCACCAAGGTGTCAGCATTAAGAGAAGAAACTCCTGGAATAGACTAGGGGCCCTCAAGAGGGTGTCCACCCCTGACCCCGGGCACACGTGGAGATGCTCCTGGTCCTGCTCCTTCTTGGGTGGATCTTAACCCCCAGCCAGACCACATGGGCCCTGCCTGCCCCGCCCAGAGTAAGCTTTGGTGGTAATGCCAAGGCAGAGAGACACTGCCCCTTGGCGTGCAGGACAGAAGGGAGTCCTCTTTCAAAGCAGGAGACGTTGAAGGATGAAGAATCCCTCACCTTCTGTCGCTGGAGCCAGACACTGGTGCTCACTTCCCACCAGGCCATCCTACCACGGTATGGCTCCCCTCTGTGTCCATTTTCTCCCTGTGCTGTGCAGAGCAAGCTGGGGACAAAGGGTGGGGGAGCAGCAGGTCTGCTGTGCACCCCAGTTAGGAAATCAAAGCAGTCTTCTTGTGATACAGATATACAATGGAATATTACTCAGTCGTTAAAAAAAAAAGAACGGAATAATGCCATTTGTGGTAACACTAATGGACCTAGAGATGATCGTTCTAAGTGAAGTAAGTCAGACAGGGAAAGACAAATAACATATGCTATCACTTACATGTGGAAGCTAAACTATGACACAAATAAACTTTTATGAAACAGAAACACACTCAGACATAGAGAAGAGACTTGTGGTTGCNGAGGCCTGGCGTGCTGCAATTCATGGGGTCACAAAGAGTCAGACACAGCTGAGCGACTGAACTGAACTGACTGATACATGTGTAACTGAATCACTCTACTCTACACCTGAAACTAACACAACATTGTTAATCAACTGTCCTCTGATATAAAATAAATAGTTTTTTAAATGTTAGTAATAAAAATGCTAACTGAATTAAGAAAGAGTAGTGATATAAACACAGATAATTTTAACAAAAAACTATAAACTACAAAGACACAATCAGAAATAGATAATGCCATTTCTGAGATAGAAAAAAAAACATTTTAGAAACAATCAATAGCTGAATAAATGACAGAGAAGAACACATGAATGTGGTGATATAAAAGATGGAATAGTGGAAATCACCCAGTCAGAACAACATAAAAACTAATGAAAAAAAAATGAAGCAACATATGAGATCCATGGGATAACATACAAGGTGCCAACATCCACATGCATTATAGGCTTTTCAGAAGAAGAGAGAGAAAAAGAAGTAAAAAAATGTACTTGAGAATATTATGGATGAAACCTTTCCAAACCTAAAGAAGGAAATATATCCAGGTACAGGAAGCACGTGCATGCATGCTCAATCTGTGCGACCCTTGGCAAGCCCCTGGAGGATAGCCTGCCAGGCTCCCCCTCTGTTCATGGAATTTCCCAGGCAAGAATACTGAAATGGGTTGCCATTTCCTACTCCAGTGGATCTTCCTGACCTGGGGGTAGAACCTGCATCTCCTGCATTGGCAGGCAGATTCTTTACTACTGTACCACCTGGGAAGTCCAGAGGGTCCCAAAGCAAAATGAATCCAAACAGACCTATACCAAGACATATCATCATGAAACTGGCAAAAATTGAAGAGAGAATCCTAAAGACAGCAAGAGAAAGAGTTATAAACAAGAGTTATATTCCCCTTGTAGGGGAATCCCTACAAGGCATCACCTGACTGCAGACTATATGCAGGTCAGAAAGGAGCAGCATAATATATTCAAAGTACAAAAGGAGAAGAATGTGGAACCTAGCATGCTCTACCCAGAAAGATTATTCTTTAAGAGAGAATGAGAGAGAAGCTGTTTCTCAGATAAGGAAAACCTAAAAGAATTCAGCACTACTAAACTTCCCTTAAAAGAAATGTTTTCTCTAAATGAAAAAGAAGCAAGAATCTAAAACCAGTGCATAGATTATGAAAGAGAGAAAATTGTAAGAGAAGCTGTGCAATAAGCAGTGAAAGGATAGCATGAAGATACAGAGTTGTTGTTCAGTTGCCCAGTCGTGTCCAACTCTTTGTGACCCCACGAACTGCAGCATGCCAGGCCTTTCTGTCCCTAAACCATCTCTGGAAGTTTGCTCAAGCTCATGTCCATTGCATCGGTGATGCCATCCAGCCATCTCATCATTCTCTAATGCCCTCTTTTCCTCCTGCCTTCAATCTTTCCCAGCATCAGGGACTTTTCCAATGAGTCAGCTGTTTGAATAAGGTGACCAAAATACTGGAGTTTCAGCTTCAGCATCAGTCCTTCCAATGAGTGTTCAGGATTGATTTCTCTTAAGATTGACTGGTTTGATCTCCTTGCTGTCCAAGGGATTCTCAGGAAGTCTTCTTCAGCACCCCAGTTAGAAGGCATCAGTTCTTCAGCCCTCTGCCTTCTTTACAGTCCAGCTGTCACATCCATACGTGACCACTGGGAAGATCACAGCCTTGACTATACAGACCTTTGTCAGCAGAGTAATGTTTCTGCTTTTCAACACACTGTCTAGGTTTGTCATAGTTTTCCTGCCAAAAGGCAAACGTCTTCTGATTTCATGGCTGCAGTCACCGTTTACAGTGATTTTAGAGCCCAAGAAGAGGAAATCTGTCACTTCTTCCACCTTTCCCCCCATATTTGCCATGAAGTAATGGGGCTGGATGCCATGATCTTAGTTCTGTTTAATATTTAGTTTTAAGCCAGCTCTTTCACCCTAATTACGTTACATTACATCCCTAGTAGCTATTCATCTTGTAACTGGAAGGTTGTACATTTTGGCTCCATTCTTCCAATTTCCCCTCTATCAGGAGTCTTATATAAGACATCTCATAGGTAAAGCAATCTAGTTCAAGTTGATATCAACTTAATTTTTATTATCTACAAAAGTTTCACCCTTTTACTTCATCCTTTTATATTTTGAAGTCATTATTTTCCTCTTTTTATATTGTGCTTCTCAGGTGGCACAGTGGTAAAGAATCTGCCTGCCAATGCAAGAGACACAAGAGACTTGGGTTCGATCCCTGGGTTGGGAAGATCCCCTGGAGTAGGAAATGGCAACCCACTCCAGTATTCTTGTCTGGAAAATTNGTCAACAAGGTCCTACTGTACAGCACAGGGAACTATAGTCAATCTCCTATGATACAGCATAATGGAAAAGAATACAAAAAGAAATGTATATACGTGTATAACGGAATCACTGTGCTATACAGCAGAAATGAACACAACACTGTAAATCAACTATAATAAAGTAACAATTTTTTTTTTAAGCAATCTTCTCGAAACTTTGCGAGGGTGGCTTTGCCTGAAGGTCGAGATAACCCCACCACCACCCCCCCGCGGTGGGAGTTGGGGCGGGTGGGGAGCAGCCGCTCCTGTTTTGTTTGGCGCAGCGGCTGGCGTGGTTGCCTCGGTAGCTGAGAACATCGGCTCTGGTCACGCTTGCCTCCGCTCCAATCCTATTACTCCGTGCGGTTGGGCTCCGAAAATAGCCTCTGTCAGCCCCGTCATCACAGTTCAGCGTTTCCACCACCGGCCATTTATTGTTCCCCGGACACAGGCATCATTAACCCCTCCGCTGCCAGCCAGCCGGGGGCACCTGGGCTAAGCGGCCCCCTTTGGAGAAACAGTTTTCTTTTCATTGTCTTCCTCCAGGAGGAGCTCCAAAGGGCGGGGAGTTGGCCTCCGTGCCAGACCCTGCATACAGCCTCTCATTTTAACTCCTTTGAGAAACTGACTGAGACCCTGGCGTTTCTGTCCGTGTCTGACGCAGGAAGGAGATGAAGTGACTTGCCCAAGGTCGCCCGGCCGGGCTACAGTGAGCGGGGGAACAGACCAGACCTCCTGACTCAGTGGCCCTGACCGGGCCGAGACCACGCTCCCAAGTCTGATGATAAAGCCCGCCAGGCCGCACAGCTGTCCCAAGACACTGCAGGCCCCCTGGGGAGGAAAGAGGTGGGCCCACGTGCCCCCCAGCGTGCTCCTCAGACCATTAACAGGCATCATTGTTTCTTTTGGTACCAAATAAATCTTTCACTCAAGAAAATGAAGATTTTTTTCCACTGCAGCAGATTGGTCTCTCAAAAGAAAAGAGCCAACAGTTGTACAGTAAAAGACCAGCCTGGAAAATGGATGTGTGTGTCGCCCGGTCCCAAGCGAGGAGCTGGTGCACAAGAGGACAGCAGCCAGGCAGGACAGTGGCTTTGAGGACAGGTCCTGGGATCAGCAGACCCAAAGTCTTTGGGGGCTTGAGTAACGTGGTGTGAGTCTTGGGGTTGGCACAGGGCCTGTTGCTAGTGATAACATCTGGAATACACTGAGCCTCAGTTTGTACAAGACTGTCCTGAGAACTATTTTATTAACTCACTGAGTCTTGTCAGGCAGATTTTGCTATTAGCCCCATTTTACAGGTGAAAAGACAGGCTACTTCATCCTGCAAGTAGGGCTGGAAACCAGACACCTGGCTTTGGAGCTGATGTCATCATAATTACATGCGTCCTCTGATGACCCTGGCCTGCCACTCAGACACGTAGATTTTTCTGCACCTGCCAGGCCTGGACCAAGCACTCCCAAGGACCAGTGGGGTGTCCTGGCAGGATGGAGGGGTGCTCCTGCTCAGTGGACTCTGGCTGAGTCCCTTGCTGTCAGGAGGTTCTCTCCACTGGGTCCTTTCACTGGGATCTGGGATGGTTCCCGGACCCTCTTTCTTTTACGCCTGGAGATGGTGGGGACAGATGCCTCGGCAGACTTACACCTTGACCTTAATTTTGAAAATAGATCTTTCTATTAAACTCTCTGATCCTTCTACTTTGAGTGCAAGATCTGTTTCCTAGTGTTACCCTGACTGGTACAGTAGCTAAAAATATACAAAACCATGGCAATTAATTTTTTTAAAAAAGACTTCCCTGTTGATCCAGAGTTTTAGACTCTGTGCTTACACTTTGGAGGGCACAGGTTTGATCGTTGGGGTTGGCAGGACTAAGATTCCGCATGCAATCTGCGCAAAAAAAAAAAAAAAAAAGGTTTTAGTGAAACTGAGTTTGAGGCCCTGAGATGGGCAGCTACCTGGCCAAGATTGCTTGTGAGTTAGTGGCCCAAATGGGCCAGGTCCCTGCCTCCTGTGCCATTCCTTCCTCATACTTCAGGCTCTCTACTCCTGTGGAGAGAAGATAATGCAGTCTGCCCACAGGTAGGGAGCCTCAGACCCAGGTGCAGTGTGCACTGGGCCCCAGTAGGCCTGCCGAGGGTTGAAGGGGGTGTTCGTTCCTTGGTAGAGGCCAGCTGTTCCCGCCCAGGACAGAGGCTGCCGGCTGACCAGACTCTCCTAAGGGCATCTCCACTTAGTCTCTGAGCTTTCTGTCCCGTCACTCCATCTTTGTTTCTTCTCCTAAGGGAAAGCAGTGGGCTGGCCAAGGGCCCAGACTGCCCTGTTCCCCTTCTCTCTCACCTGCATGTGGATACAACAAAGCTCTCCAACCCCAAAATAATGCCCAGTGTACACCTACATGGCCAATGATCATTCCTTACTCCATGGCTTAGCCTAATGCTCCGATTATTTTTGATGTTCAATTGGGACAGACTGAATGAATTGGCACCACTGTATAAATTAGCTTAGCAGAGCTCTACCTAAGAAAATACTTTGATAAAAGGAAGAATATATGATCTTCAGTTCAATTCAGTTCAGTCGCTCAGTCGTGTCCAACTCTTGGTGACCCCATAAATTGCAGTACACCAGGTCTCCCTGTCCATCACCAACTCCCGGAATTCACTCAAACTCACGTCCATCAAGTTGGTGATGCCATCCAGCCATCTCATCCTCTGTCATCCCCTTCTCCTCCTGCCCCCAATCCCTCCCAGCATCAGAGTCTTTTCCAATGAGTCAACTCTTCTCATGAGGTGGCCAAAGTACTGGAGTTTCAGCTTTAGCATCATTCCTTCCAAAGAACACTTAGGGCTGATCTCCTTTAGAATGGACTGGTTATATCTCCTTGCAGTCCAAGGGACTCTCAAGAGTCTTCTTCAACACCACANAATGTCTATGCTTTTGAATATGCTAGCTAGGTTGGTCATAACTTTCCTTCCAAGGAGTAAGCATCTTTTAATTTCATGGCTGCAGTCACCATCTGCAATGATTTTTGAGCCCCCAAAAATAAAGTCTGACACTGTGTCCACTGTTTCCCCATCTATGTCCCATGAAGTGATGGGACCAGATACTATGATCTTCATTTTCTGAATGTTGAGCTTTAAGCCAACTTTTTCACTCTCTTCTTCCACTTTCATCAAGAGGCTTTTTAGTTCCTCTTCACTTTCTGCCATAAGGGTGGTGTCATTTGCATATCTGAGGTTATTGATATTTCTCCTGGCAATCTTGATTCCAGATTGTGCTTCTTGCAGCCCAGTGTTTCTCATGATGTACTCTGCATAGAAGTTAAATAAGCAGGGTCACAGTATACAGCCTCGACGTACTCCTTTTCCTATTTGGAACCAGTCTGTTGTTCTATGTCCAGTTCTAACTGTTGCTTCCTGACCTGCATACAGATTTCTCGAGAGGCAGGTCAGGTGGTCTGGTATTCCCATCTCTTTCAGAATTTTCCACAGTTTATTGTGATCCTCATAGTCAAAGGCTTTGGCATAGTCTTACTCAAGTCTAAAAGGGCATTTTTGAGCCTTAACCTTGTGAGAACTGGACCATAAAGAAGGCTGAGCATTGAAGAATTGTTTTCGAATTGTGGTGCTGGAGAAGACTCTTGAGAGTTCTTTGGTCAGCAAGGATATCAAACCTGTCAATCCTTAAGGAAATCAATCCTGAATATTCACTGGAAGGACTGATTCTGAAGCTGAAGCTTCAGTACTTTGGCCACCTGATGCAAAGAGCCGACTCACCGGGAAAGACCCTGATGCTGGGAAAAATTGAGGGCAGGGGGAGAAGGGGATAACAGAGAATGAGATGGTTTGATGCCATCACCGACTCAGTGGACATGAGTTTGAGCAAACTCTGGGAGGTTGTGAAGGGCAGGGAGTCACAGTTCATGAAGTCACAAAGAGTTGGACATGACTGAGCAACTGAACAGCAACAAGAAGACAACCTCATCCCCAGACTCAGGCTCTGGAAGCTTCTGTGTCCCGCTCTGTCTCAGCACCGCTGCTCAAGCTTGACTGTTTGTGGGCTGTTCCCAGACTAGACAGCAGTAGTTCCTCCAGGCCAGGATGTGTATCACTTAGAGTAAATAACAAACATCTACCCCACCCCCATCTGAACTTAGTAAAAGTTTGTTTCTTTCTCACACACCACGGCCATTTCTGGTGGGTGGGTGGTCTTCCACTGGGTCATGCAGGACCCTGGGGTTTTGAAGCAGCACCCACCATGGAAGCCGAGATATCTGCGCACATGTGACTAGGGAACAAATTTAATACGGCTGAAACTGAATTTTCCTGAGTTTCCGTTTACATAGCTACATGTATCTAAGTGGCTGCTGTCTTGGTTGCTGCAGCCTTGGAGTTTTCACTGGATCTTCTGATTCTAGCTGGAAGATGGAGGAGATTTGGAGATCATTTTGAGGCAGGCCTAGAAAGTGGTATTTGCCTCTTTTGCCAATGTTCCAGTGACTGAAACTCATTCTCTGACCACATCCACCTGCAGGGGACCCTGGAACTGTAACCTCACAGGGTTAACCCTGGAGATAGAGTAAGGTTTTTGGCAAGAGTGCAGTGGTCTTTGCCAACACTCTACTCCTTCACTTCCATGCTTCCCAGACCTAAAAGTGCCTGGCAGGAGACTGGCATTCAAGAAAGGGTTTTTTTTTTTAATCGAATTAATGTGAACACAAGAAGGTACATGTGTCTAAGTATCAATATGGATAAAGTGGTGAAAAGAAGAGTGAATGTTAGGCAGTGAATAGCCCCAGGGACTATTCAGCTCCCAGGGGCTACTGGGAGCTCCAGGCCACCTCAGTGACCCCAGATTCTCCCTTCCAGGTCCCAGAATACAGGGCAAAATGCAAAATCTCTAACGCAAGCAAATAGCATCATTTAAATAGCAAATATTGACCCTGCAAGGAGATAAGCAGAATACAAAGTGCAGAAGGACCAGGGCTGATCTGCTTCCAGCTGTGGCTCAGTTCTCCTGCCTCAGCCTCCACCATGGCTCATGGCCTTCCCGCCATGGCACTGTCGTGGGGGCTGCCCCAGGAGCTGGCTGAGGACGCAACTGGGGGCCGGGTCCTGGTGGTGGGAGTGGGCGGCACTGGCTGTGAGCTCCTCAAAAACCTCGTGTTCACCAGCTTCTCCCACATCGACCTGATTGATCTGGATGCTAACTACTGATGTCAGCAATCTCAACAGGCAGCTTTTGTTTCAAAAGAAACATGTTGGAAGATCAAAGGCCCAGGTTGCCAAAGAAAGTGTACTGCAGTTTTACCCGAAAGCTAGTATCATAGCCTACCATAACAGCATCGTGAAGTATGCTCTGATTATTATGTCCCCAAATTGTATTTGCTGTGAATTCTTAATTAAACCTTCAAAGTATATTTTTATTAACTAAATAATAATAATAAAGGACCGGGGCAAACTCCCAGGCAAAAGCCAAGCATGTGGGAGGGAGACTCAGGGCTGGGACCCCGGGTCAGGGACAGAGTGGGGTGATGCCTTTATGTGACCCTGTACACAAACCACTCAAAAGGGGCTTGTGGGCTGCATTCTAAGAACCAGGGTCGCTGTCAGAGGTGGGAGTGGCCACTGGAAGGATCTGGGGGTAGAAAAAAGGTTTGGGGGGGAACTCAGGTAGCGGGTCAGGGTTCCTGAACTTTACCTACAACCTGCTGTGGGCCTGCAGGCACGCTTCTCCCTGTCCTGGGCCCCTTCAGCCTGAACAAGGAGAAGGCTGGACATATGATTTCTAAGACCCCTTCAGCTCAAGAGACATGAGATTGACTGTCATCTCTGTCCCTCAGGAAGCTTTATAGACTCCAGCAAGACCTTTGACCTTCAGAGGCCTCAGTTTGCCAGCTATAAAATGGGAGGAATGCTGCTAACTGGAGTCTGTGTGAGAAAGCAAAGCCTGGGACTTAGGCAAATGGTCAGAGGAGCGAGAGACAGAGGCCTATCTCCTTGGTAAACCTGAGCCGCCCTGCTCCCAGTTTTGAGGACTGTGGGTCTGTAGGGGTGATGTGGTCACATGAGGTCTGTCTCCTTTAAGGAGATGGAAGATCCTTGAGGGCAGAGGCCCTACCCAGGAGGGAGGTGGGGAAGCCTGATTTGTCAATTTCTATAGTGTGGGAAGATCCCCTGGAGAAGGAAATGGCAACCCATTCCAGTATTCTTGCCTGGAGAATCCCATGGACAGAGGAGCCTGGTGGCCTACAGTCCATGGGGTCGCAAAGAGTCAGAAACGACTGAGCGAGTCCACTTACTTACTTACTTACAGTGTGGATATCTTCGCCATGGCCAATCCCAATCCATGAGGACTTCACAGAGAGTGGAGCTGAAAAGAGACGCGCACTAGGACAGCAGGCTCGGGGCATTCCTCGGGTAGTCCTCACAGGCAGCCCCAAGTGGGGCCTCCCTTTCTGCAGGTCAGACCCCACGTGAGTGTGTCAGAACCCTCAGCGCAGGCTGAGGCCCTCCTGGGCCCGCCTAGCAGCCAACCTCAGCTGACACGCCCATCCCTGCCCCTCTGCACTGCTGCCGGACAGCAAACCCCTGCTGACTTCAGAGAGGCCTGAGGCGGGGGAAGCTTGGGCAGGGCTCTGAGTGGCACTGACCACGGGTGGGCTGGACTGGAGGGTCCAACAAGACTTCCCGGGCACACTGGCATGTCTGGGCACAAACTCAGGGCCTCTGCAGGGTGACTCCTACCTGAGCTTCTTCTGGCGCAGTTGCTTTCCGAGCAGGTGCATCCTAGGAGAAGCAGGGAAGCCTCCTGGCCTTTTCTGATGCAGGCTCAGAACCCAGGCAATATCACTTCTGGCCCTGGATTCAAGGGGGAGGGGAATCCAGCTTTACCTCTTGATAGGAAGTGCAAGGACCAAGTGCAAATGAACACGTGGGGTGGGATAGAGCTGTGGTCATCTGCGGCCACCAAAGGCGACCCCGCAGCCAAGCTATCACCCAGGTCACTGTCTCTGGTGCAGCCCAGGGAAGGGTAGGCTTGGAGGGTCTGATTTACAAGGTATTATTAATACTAAGAAAACACTGGGTTATGACTTTCCAATAATGTGATAGTTAAGATGATCTGAGCGATAACTGTGTGCCAGGCAAGGATTGTTCTCGGTGCACACACAGGTTATCTCATTTCTTTCTCACAATAATCCTATGGGTGGGGACTGTTATCCTCCCCAATTTACAGATGGGAAAACTAAGGCATGTAGCAGACAACAGTATCTGACTTCCCTGGAGGAAGCACAAGCAGACACCAGCATTGGGCCCCAGAGTCCAGCCGTGCCCATAATATACCCTTGGGTTTCCTTCCCAGGAAAACCATGGAGGGAGCAGCAGGCTGACTCCAGCCTGCCACTTCCCAGCTGTGTCACTACTTTCTTGACCTCCTCTGAGCCTCGGCTTCTGTGCCCATGTAATGGGAGCTCCGGGCTTGCTGGAGGATGATATGGAATCATGTATAGTAGTGCCGGGCATGGGATTGATAGAATGAAAACATTAAATTCCCTTCCTTTGCCCCCTCAGGAAAGAAATTTGAAGACAATGCTCAGGACAAAACTATCTTTTCCCCGTAGGATGGGGACAGTGGAATTCTAGTGATGCTGTGACGAAAACCAACGGTGAGGTTAAAAGGAAAGGGTACTGGAAAGGGGAAAAGGTAGTGATAACTGAGGCTAATACTTACCAAGTACCTCTGAGTGCCTCCTATGTGCTGGGGTTCCTACTAGATGCTTTATATCCCAAGCCCTCCCAACAAAGATGCAGGATGAGATAAAACTCTCAGTTTAGAGAGTTTAAGCATCGGATCCAAGTCTCAAAGCAGTAACTGCAGAAATCCAGCCCTCTCTCGTTTCTGCATCCCCTGCTGTCTTGCCAGGGCTCTGAGAGACAAGGCTGAAACACAGACACTCAGTATTTGGAGGAAAAGTAGTTTGAGAATCACCTTGAGGAAGGGATTATGACAGCCTGCTGTCAATGATATGAGGGAGTTGTTGGCCTGTGGCTAAGACACAGATCCAAACTCCTCTTGGAGCTATGAGGCCCCTGCCTTCTCTGGGTCCCAGGGACGTCTCAGATCTCAGCCCCTCCCACACCACCTCTGCTTGCCCCCTTGCCGCTTTTGCCAGTCATGTTCCTGCATTTGCAATTCCCAGTTTGGAGCACTCTGTCCTCAAGCGTGGGCATGGTCCCTCTTCACTTCATCCAGGTCTCTGCTCCAAAGATACACCCTCAGGGAGTCCTTCCCTAACCACTCTGTCATTACACCCACCCCATTCTGTCAAGTTAGGCTGTCTTTTTTTCTCTTTTGCCAAATAGCACTGGGTACTCCCTGACCTTATACTGTATAATTGTCTTCTTATTTATATTTATTTTGTCTTCCCCACTACAGTGACAGACCTAGGAGGTCAGAGGCTTCCTTTATGCTGGTCACTGCTGTATTCCTGGGGCTTGGAGCAGGGCCAGCACACAGCAAGTACTCAATACACAGACGCGGGGCCAAAGACTTGGTTAGCAGGGCAGGGCGAGCCTTGTGACTTAACAATCACGCTGAAGGAGAATCTATTTAGGGTCTTGTTTTAAATCAAAGCTTCACTGGCCTGAATGAATGGACACATCGTTGCCCATTGATTCCAGAATTTTCAGTAGGTCTTTTCTAGGAAGGGAAATGTTGCTCTTTGGCTGAGTGTGATTACCTTACAGGCAGTGCCCAGAGAGGGCAGTGGTTATGATATCGTCACAGGACACACTCAAGGCATTTACCCCCCAAAACCCAAGGGCTAGGCTACTTAATGGATGGGCAACCATGCGGGAGTGCAGGGCCCATGCTCAGAAGTGCTCACAGGGCTGAATTTAGTACTCTGTCATCACTATCTTGAAATTCTTAACATTTTAACAAAAGGCCTGTGTTTTCATTTGTGGTGGATTCCGCAAATGATGTAGCCAGTGCTCCCCAAAGAACTGGCCAACAGTGAAGCTTTAGACTTTCCAGATGTTAGTTATCTATGGACAGAGTTTCTTTGAGGGGTTGCCCATCCACACCACTGAGACCACTATCTGCATTGCCAGTTAAATTCTTTGGGCACCTGTTGTGAGCTGGACTCTGGAGAAGCAGAATGAAGGAGGCTTGGCACCTGCCCCTGGAGCTGCCAATCAAGCAGAGAGACTGGCAGATGAAAGGAGAGGCCACATCGGGCTTGAGGAGGCAAACTGAGTGCAGAGTGAATAACAACATTGGCCTGCAACGAGCTAGGTGCTATCTGGACCATCAAGTTGAGATCAATCCCAGGAAATCTGGCCCCCAAGCTTACACTGTCCCCACCCCCACTAAAGCCCCTGCAGAGGCACCAGGAGTAAGAGGGGAGGGAAGCAGGGTGGCTGGCTCTGGAACACCAGATCCGGACCTGGCTGGGGCCCAGGTGCCCAGGAGAGGCTGGACCCAAGGATGCTGACAGGCTCAGTGGGGTGGACTTCATCATTTCAAGTCTGACGGCTGGTTTGCGGCTGAAGGGAGCCCTAGAAGAGTTGGAGGGCTCCATGTGATGACCTCTTGTTGAAGAGCCTTCCTGCAGTTACCCCAGCAGGTGGAGGAATGGAAAGGGAAGTCCTTGGAGCAGGAAAGGGAGAAATTTTTTCAAAACATCTCTGCTGTCCACCCCTCAAATCTCTCCAACTACAGCAAGTGATGTACACCGATCTCCCTCTGTCCTTACAAGCAGAGGAGGGTGTTTGTTATTAGCCTCACGTTTCAGAGAAGGAAACAGAAGCACAAGACGGGGAGTGATGTGCACAAGATCATGGGGTCAAAAAGCGGACAGAGCGTCTGGGGACTTCAGGGCAAGGGTGCCCCAGCAAACCGCCAGACTCAGGCCAGCACCAGCTGAGGACTGTTTGCCGCTGGGAGTGGGGTGGGGGGCACCTGGGGCCTCGGAGGTGATGCCCAGCGCCCCAGAGTCCCAGGAGGAGCTGCCAAGGGCTCGGCAAAAAAGACTCGGCAGGAAAAGAGCCTCCAGCTCCCGGGGCGCTAGGCATCTGCACGCTGGGGGTTCATGGCGCCCGCCCCGCCGCCCCACCGGCCGCGCTTCCGCCTCCTCCGGGGCTGTGCCGAGCGGATGCGCTGCCTGCTTGTGAACAGGGCTTGTTTTCCCTTCACGCCCTCGGGCTCCGTTTTTATGAAGAACTTCCTTCTGTTGGCGCTTTGGGAATATTCATTCCTGGCTTGCGTAGCGCGCGGGTGACAGTTGGGCTGGGAAATGAACCCGCGGCTTAATTAGGGCATCACTAGACCGCGCCAAGACCCCAACCCCGACCCCAGGGACCCCAGAGCCTGCCGCCCGCTGCGAGGGGGGAGAGTCGCCGCTTCTGCCTCTGTGCGCACCATGCTTGCTTCTGCTTCAGCCCGCGACTCTAGGGTCCCCAGCCTGCCCTCCTCCCTCTCACCCCAATTCCTTCTTCTCCCCTCCCCTAGCCTTCACTCGCCCGCCCCGCTGGAGATCCCTGCTCAGCCAGTGGGCGTCCTAAGGCCTCCTGCCACCCTGTCCCTTGGACAGCCCTGGGTAGATGGACCATGGTGGACCATCTGCTCTCCATTTCCTGCATCCTCACCAGAGCATCCCCAGGAAAACAGGCTCACGTGTAACTTTCACCCTGATTTTGAGGAAGCTGAAAGTAACATTAAAAGGAAGGCCAGCAAAACTGGCTATACACATCATCAACCTAAACGATTCAGGGCAGAGTGTGGGGAGACCTCACACCCCAAAAGCCCAGAAGAAGACTGCAGAAGAAGGCCAACTGGATTGACAGTAAATGTCAAGCCAAAAAATAAATATTGAGAATTTGACTGCATATTATATTAGAATTCCGCTATAAAAAAAATCTGGAAAAATATTTGCAACACATATGGCAAAGGGTGAGTTTCCTTAAATGTGAAAGCACTCCTACAGTAGGAAGAAAATCAACCGCCCCAAAGAAAACGAGCAAATAGCAACAGGCCACTCTCAGAAAGGAAGTATGAACGGCTGCTCAAGAAATGAGATGTGCAGCCTTACTCATGATGACAGAAACACGGAAGGGGGAAATGACATCGTGGTGTGAACTGATAGAGAAACATCATGATGGGTGGCCTCATGGGAGAAAAGGGCTGCAGCGAGGGGCCGTGAGAGGCCTGAGTGGAAGCCAGGTCTGCATCATGGGTTCGGTGGATGGCAGGTCACGCCTGGTGAGTTCAATGGGCTGTACAAGGTGAAGCTGGGGTGAGTCTTCACTCAGATTCCATGCAAACCGCTGCGCCATAGCTTCCCAGCTGCAGCCCTACAGGCAGCGTCCTTCTGTTCTCCCAGCCTTGGTTTTCTCATCTGTAAAGTGAGCTTATGATGTACTTCAGAGAAGATTGAGAGGTGTTAGCAGAAGGGAAGAGTCCAGGAATAAAGTTGGAAGCTGAGAAAGGGAGACCTAGGAGGAGAAAGGCAGGGTTCCTGTGGGGGAAGGGAGGGCATTCGAGAGTGGGAGATATGGCCTTGGGGCTGAGACAATTCAGGTACACAGGAAGCAGGTACAGAAGAGGCAGCCCTGGGCCTGCCAATGGGCCCAGGTAGAAGGTAGAAAGAAGAGCTGGCCTTGGAGACCACACTTTCAAGGTTATTTGGTGACAGAGGAAAGGGGAGAGATTGAAGGAGGGATAAAGATACAGAAGGGAAGGGGGTCAGGATGGGGAAGATGAACTGTCTATAGGGTGTGAAAATGACTTCAGGCTCCTAGAACTCTCAGCAACATCTCAAAGCCAGGCCTAAGACTAAGTCATACAAATGAGTGTATTTTATATGATCCAATCTAGTCGAAGTCCCACTTACACTTGCAGGGCAGAGGCATACCTAAAGTCCATCAGAGCATGGGCCAAAATACAGCCTCCCCAGCACTGAGGGAGAGGATGATGTTTAACCCAGAGTGGAAAGGATAGCAAAGCCACAGGAGCAATTTGAAGCATATGTGAAGAAGGAAGTAAAAAAAAAAAAAAGGCCTAAGAGGAGCTCAGCTCCACAACAAGCATGAAGGTGGACAGGAAAACAGACTGGGAGGGGGCCAGAGCTGGGAGTGGGCCTGAAACACGTGCTCCCAGAGTGGTGACCGACATGTTCACCAAACACTTGTCAAATGCACCCCTGGAAGGAGGCTTGTGAGACCTGTTGAAACAAGTTGTCTGAGCCTGTGAGCACAGTGAGGGCAGGATAGCTTTGAGGTCAGGGGCTGCTGGAAATGCTGCTTCGGGTCTCAACAACTGGCTGGGCGGGACCCAGCTGTACTGTGCTTGCAATCCTTTTTTTTTTTTTTCTTTTCCCAGATTCTGTGTTGTTTATTACTGTCCAAATACATAAGTTCTGATGAAATAAAATCATATGGTACAGATAAAAACAGACCATGAGAGCCCAGAGTCATTTTAGGGGCAAATGGCAGACCACTCAACAGTTCACATTTTATGAATTTGAAATGCCTTAAAATAGATAAGGTGGTGTCTGAGAAAGAAGAAAGGAAGAAAGAAAAGGAGAGAGGGAAGGAGGAGACAAGAAACCATTGAGGACATATTAACTCATAAGAAAATCCAACTTAGAAAGAAGTGACAAATGAATTAAAAAATGCACAAACCTTCTGCAGGTTAATGCGATACTGAACAGTAGAATACATAGGCCTCATAATACTTTTGTAATCTGCCCTTGCAACTCTTGAGGCAGGCATAATGCTTCCCCTAAAGAAGAGTAATCTGAAAGGGCAGAAGATGACTCGCTGGGGCCGCAGAGCAGAGCCCAGGCTATTCAGATTCACGAGACTCCTTTCACTGAACAGGAAATCCTACTCGCCTTGGATAGAGAATGGGAGAAGCTATTAGGGCTCCAGGGCTCACAGGTTCCAGGGGCTGTAGGAGTGTGGAGGGCAGGTGGTTGAAGGGGAAATGAGAGCAGCACGGAGGACTTAAGGAACAGGCAAACACAGACTTCATCACAATCTCCCCGCGGAAGTCAGGGCCTTGTTCCCCAGCGGGGGACTTCTAGGCAAGACTTGGAGAAACCAACAAACATAGCTGATTGGCTACTGGTCAGCCAATTAGAAGCCCCCTCTCTACCCTTGGTCCAATCAGCTGCAGGCTGGGCTTGTGGCAGGCAAGCCCTGTTGAAAGAGGAAATCGGATACGACAGGCAAATTAACTAAAATCTGTGTTATGTTGAGTGATCAGTGAGATGAAAGACTCCCTGGCATTGGAGTCCATTCTGCCCTTAAGAGGCTTTGTGAGCACAGTGCATTCCCTCTCCAAGCCTCAGTTTCCTAAGTTGCAAAATGGTAGTTATAATGGGTTTGTCACAGGGTTCTTGTGAAGAGAAAATGAGATGATAAACAGGAGAGTGTTTTGTAAACAGTAAAACTAGAGGCGAGTCGTTTTATTTCACACCCAAAAGAGTCGATGTTGTTGGGTTTTACTTTACAATGAATGCAGATCCAGCCCCCAGCTGGTGCTGTACACAGGTCAGACCTTAGAGTTATATCCTCAGTCTACGTGAGAAAATGCTTACCAGGCTTCCTGCAGAAGGCAATGGGTTGCACATTCTTGGCTCTGGTGGCATCTCTGCCTCCAGCGAAGCTGGTTAGACCCTCCAGGCCCCAGTTTCTCCACCTGCAAAACAGCATCCTTGACCTGATCACACACTGCTGAAGGATGAACTAACGCCCTGCTTCCTCTTCCCTCTCTTCCTCTCTGGGGTTCCCTGGATGGCAGCAGCTGAGAAAAACAGAGCCCCTGGGAATATTTCTGTGCCCTCACCAAACTCTGCCTCCTCCAAAGGCCTCTGACACTCTGCCAACTGCCCGCACCGCCAGACAAGAGTGCAATTTGCATCCTCGTTTCAATGTTTCCAGTGCATCAGCAACATTTCCACAACTGGATTATAAACCTTAGCGGTTGTATTTTACCTCTTTTGTAAACATCACAGCTGTCTCCGTGTGTGACCAGAACTGGGCACCCAGCAAAAGTTCTTTGGAGGACATGGACCCTAGCAGCCCTCCTGCAGAGGAGGGTTCCTGCCTCAAGGGGCCCCTTCCGTTCCTGTGCTCAGCCTCCAGACCTCACACAGTCCTCAACATCCCCACAGCTTCAGTTTCCTGGACCCGGGATCCTGGGACCAGGCGAGGAGGGGCTGCCGCTCCCCGAACTCTCACTCAACCCTGCAGGCCCGGGTGTCATCTCCTGCAACAGCTGACAACGACGCCTCCACCGCGCTGGTGTCACTTTTAACACTGCACGTTCGCACCCGCGGCTGACTGTCTGCGCAAGGAGGCCCCAGCAGAGCCGCGTGCAGCCGCACCCCACGTGTGGAGCTGCTAAGCCGGCAGTTGTTCAGCAGGTTCTCTCGGCCTCACCTCCAAACGTGTTACTTCTGGAGAGAACGACACTGCGGAGCTCCACGAGCACGGAGAAGCAATGGCGGGACCTGCCTGTACTTCGTTGGCTGGAGGAAGCGAAGGCAGGCAGAGAGCTGGGACTGAAGCCTGCTACCTGCACACAGCTCCCTAGGCTGTAAGGGGGCGAAGAGAAAATGGAAAGGGGAAGTGTGTCACCACAGCACTTTAAAAGTTTTATTAGAGCTGCATGTTGGCCACGTGTTTCCAAAGAGTAGTTCCCAATGTAATGGTTAGAGACAAAAGCAGCTGGCAGGACCCTATACACAATGTGACGTCCTCTCTGTAATGTGCAGAGTAGACATGCCACCGCTCACCTATCCTCCCACCTCTAACCCCTGCCAGATGCAGTGTGAGAAGTAAACTTTCTCAACCTCCCCTAGAGCAGGTGTGGCCATGTGACTTGCTTTGGCCAATGACATGTGAGGAAAGTAAATGCATCACCTCCAGGGGGCAGTGTTTTAATGGCTGGCTGTTTTAATCCCCAGCTCATGCTCCTGTGGCCTCAGCAGCCCTGGGAACATTGGTGATGTGCAGGACCAGGAGGTCACAGGAGCCACCTTGGGGGGAGCAGCACCCCTGAGAGTCACCGGGACTCGTGTGGTCTGGATATGAGCAGAAATAAACCTTTGCACTGTTAAACTGCTGAAATCTCTGTGTGGTTTCCCCAGCAGCATGAACTGCCCTGTATTGACTGATACTACAAATAGATGCAGGGAGTTCCCTGGTGGCCTCATTGTTAGGATTTGGGACTTGCACTGCTGTGGCCAGGGTTCAATCCCTGGTCGGGGAACTAAGATCTCACAAGCCATGAGGCCCCCCCCTTCCCTGCAAAAAGGCAAAAAATATGTATTAGAAAACATTGCAGTTACTGATGATTTTTGTTTTTCAACTTCTTTAAAATTTCCAGATGTTGTGTAGTCAACATATAATATTTTTATGTTTTTTCACTTTATTGAGATATAATAGACATATTGATATATAGCATATGTTTAAGGTTTTCTTACTTTTATGACTGTAAAAGGTTGTTAGTTTTACCCACTGCTAGCTTTTTAAAGTAAATAAATGTGTCCTTGGAACTGTGCTAGAGGTTTCAGCTATGTCATTTAATTTCATCCTCAGAAAACCCTAAAAGGATTCTCCTGTTTTAAAAAGGAGGTGTCTGATCTTTAGGGAGATTAGGTGACAGGTAGTCGACACTCATTATCCCATTTATCTCCTCAGAGGCTCCAAGTATTTTGTTGCAGTTTTAAAGATGAGGCTCAGAGAAGTTAAGTGAGTTGCTTAAGGCTAATCACTTGGGAACTGAAGGAAGCAAAATTGAAACAACAATAACCAGGACGGCAGACTTTGTTATGGGATGCTTCTCCATGCAGGCTCAGGTATGATCTCATTTTATCCTCTCTGTAACTCTACAATATAGCTAAAGTATTATCTCAACTTTCTAGATGAAAAAACAGTGACTCAGAGAGACTGAGCAACTTGCCTATTATTTGGGTCATACAGCTAATAACTTGTGGAGCTGGGACTGGTGTCTTGGTCTATCCAAATTTTAGTCAGCTCAGTTTGACCTGAGTTCTATCTCTGGATTGGGAAGATCCCCTGGAGAAGAGAATGGGAATCTACTCCAGTATTCTTGCCTGGAAAATCCCATGGACAGAGGAGCCTGGCAGGCTATAGTCCATGGGGTTGCAAAGAATTGGACATGACTGAGGAACACAGTTTCATTTTGCCTGGAGCAGAAGTGATACAAAAATTTCCTTTATTTCACACAGGAATATTTTAAAATCAAAATTCTATTTTTATCGAAATATTTATGCAGAAAAAATTTTAAATCAAGTGATTCCATGAAACTGATAATCAAAAGTGGCAATCCATCCTTCCTTTTACCACCTAGCCCCCTCCCCAGAAGCAAATACTTTCAACTCATTTAGCTCTTCCTTCTGACGTCTGCCTGCAATGCAGGAGACCCAGGTTTAATCCCTGGGTCGGGAAGATCCCCTGGAGAAGGAAATGGCAACCCACTCCAGTATTCTTGCTTGGAAAATCCCATGGACTGAGGATCCTAGTAAGCTATAGTCCATGGGGTCACAAAGAGTCAGACACGACTGAGTGGCTTCATTTCAGTTCACTTTCTGACATTTACTTTTTATTTCTAAATACCATTTTCTATCATTAGATATGCATTGGTTTCCTCCTGTATAAGATTGCTAATGCTCCATGAAACACCACACACAAACCCCTACTTTCCCTTCCAATACAGTTCTATGACAGTTGCTAAATGAAAACACATTATTTATATGTATAGCATTTTTAAGTGTTAGCCACTCAATCATGTCTGACTCTTTGCGACCACATGGACTGTAGCCTGCCAGGCTCCTCTGTCCATGGGATTTCCCAGGCAATAATACTGGAATGGGTAGCCATTCCCTTCTCCAGGGAATTTTCCTGACCCAGGGATAGAACCCTGGTCTCCTGCACTGCAGTTATATTCTTTACCATCTGAGCTACCAGGAAAGCCAGTGGTATTCATAGCTAAACAAAATACTATTTAATGGTTATAAATACTATCTTCTACAGTTTCCCCCACCCCAGGAGTTAGTAATTACCTCAGTTTTTCATTTAATAGTTTTTCTTTTAGCAGCATTAATTCATCCCACGAACATGTCTAAACATCTAGCAATTCATTCAAATATATCTGGTAATCTATAAGCTCTATAGTTTTCTTGAACTCTGTTCTCCTGCTCCTAACTGACCAGTTGTTCTTCTGGCCACTGTCTAGTGGAACTCCTGACATTTCTCTTCATCATTAGCCTGAGAATTCCCTTCACCTCTCTCCTGTGCTGATTCCCTATTTCTGAGATCCTAAGCCATTTTCTTTCTTAGTTGACTCCCTTCATTTTGTTGTAATATGTAAGCCAGTAGCTTCCTTGGAAACTGCATATGGGATTTCAGTTATTGGATGATTGATTGACAGTTTGGCTGGATGCCTAAATCTTGGTTGGAAATCATCTTCCCCCAGAATTCTGAAGGCAGCTCTCTATCAGCATCTGGTATTCTGGGTTGATGTTAAGAAGTCCAATGATTCTCATTATGAGACCTTTTCAGTCTCTAAATTCTCTATAATTTTTATCTCTAGTATTCTAAAAAATGATTTAGTAAAATTCAATATTTATTTTGATTTTTAAAAAAGTTTTGAGGGGGACTTCAGTGATGGTCCAGTGGTTAAGACTCTGCTTCCACTGTGAGGGGTGGGGGTGGGGGGGCAATCCTTGGTTGGAGAACAAAGATTCTACATATGCCCCCTCCCAAAAAAAAAGCTTTAAAGAAGTTAGACTACACAGATAATGCCATATACTGACTTTTATATATTTAGATCTGAAACCAGGAGAGGTAGTAAAAATACCGCAACACCATCACTATCTACTGGAGTCCCAGCCAATCAAGTGGGAAGGAGGCATCANAAAAAAAAAGCTTTAAAGAAGTTAGACTACACAGATAATGCCATATACTGACTTTTATATATTTAGATCTGAAACCAGGAGAGGTAGTAAAAATACCGCAACACCATCACTATCTACTGGAGTCCCAGCCAATCAAGTGGGAAGGAGGCATCAACCTGGAAAGGAGGAGGTGACCTATTAGTTTGAAGATTGTTTGACTGTTTGCTTGGAAGCCTATAAGAAACAGCTGAAAACCTTATTGAAAATGACCAAATAATTGAGTAAGGTAACTAGGTACACAATTAGTTTTCTATTATCAATAGCTTTGAAATACACAGACAATTAGCTAGTACTAAAATACAATGGAAGAAAGATTCCATTAGCAAAAGCAACCTAACGATAAAATTCTTTTAAAAAGTGCAAAATCTATGTGAAGAAAACTTTTTGAATGCTACTGAAGAATACAAATATGAACTTACACCATATTCTTGAATAAAGAGATTCAGCCTTATAAGGATGTCAGTTCTCCCTAACTACAGTAACATAATCACAATGACAACAGCAGGAGGATTTCTCATAGAACTAGACAAGTTGATTCTAAAGTTGATGTGGAAACATACCCAAGCAAGATTAGCCAGGAAAAGTTTGAAAAAGAAATGTAAAAAAACAGAGATAACTCCATCAGATATTTCCATGTCTTTTAAATCTATTATACAACTAAAATAATGAAAAGTATGGTACAAGCCCATGGAGAGATATATAATTTAGAAATGATAGGAAGTCACCCAATATATATAGGAAGTTACTATATAGTCAAGTTGGCATTTAAAAAACAAGATTTATCCATATTTGGTATTGGGACAATTGGCCACCCATCTGTAAAAGAAATGAATTTAGATCCTCACTTCATATGTTACTCCAAAATAAATTCTACGTGAACCGAAGGTTTAAATGAAATCATGAAAGCCTTAAAGGACCAGGAGAAAAACAAGGATATTGAATCTCTTGCTACTTCAGCTCAATGCCTGGCTGCAGTGAGCAGTCCCAACTTGTGGGTTGTTGATTGAAGAACAGATTGACTGTGAGGTGCTGGACTAGATGTCATGCTTGCAGCTGCCAATCAGAAGGCCCGGACTGGCTTTGCTCCATGGCATTTGTGGCTACGCAGGCGCAGGAGGGCCAAGAGGAGCTACTCCACATTCAGTGTCAGGAGGGGCGGCGGTGAGGAGATACCCCTCATCCAAGGTAAGGAGCAGCGGCTCCACTTGGCTGTAGCAGCCGTGAAGAGATGCCCCATGCCCAGGGTAATAAAAACCCAAGTAAGACGTACGTGTTGCAAGAGGGCATCACAGAAAACTAGTCAATCTAATCACACTAGGATCGCAGCCTTGTCTAACTCAATGAAACTAAGCCATACCTGCAGGGCAACCCAAGACGGGCGGGTCATGGTAGAGAGGTCTGACAGAATGTGGTCCACTGGAGAAGNGATGGACGTGAGTCTGAGTGAACTCCGGGAGATGGTGATGGACAGGGAGGCCTGGTGTGCTGCAATTCATGGGGTCGCAAAGAGTCGGACGTGACTGAGTGACTGAACTGAACTGACTAGCATTAAAACATTGTTGGTTTTGAGCTAATATTTTTAAATTGGGAGTTTTCCCATACCAATCAGGATTTCAGACTTCACCTGAAAAGTCTAAATGTCTGGCAGCACTGGGCCCTCGCTGCTGCACTGCATGGAACAATAGAATGAGCCTTCGACTTTTGCACTGAGGTTGAGGCTTGGGCTCCAGTGACTAGAGCAGGTGAAGGGGCATGGTGATCCTGGATGCAGGAGCCCTGAGTTGAAGGTAAGCAAATGAGGTTGTCACTGGGGCATGGGGGACAGGGGGCAGCTCCTAGGCTGTTGTCACTCAGCTTGAGAAGATATGTTAGCAGAAGCAACAGGAGTACTGGCTTGGCCAGAGGGAATTTGGGGTGTGAATCCAGGAGGCTTGGGGACAGATGGAAAGGGTGTGTGTATTTGTGTGTTGGGGGTAGGCAGGGGAGTTCTTGGAGGAGGAACTAAGAAAGCACCCCAATATTCTCAGTCACGTGGGTAAATGCTCATGAACACATAAACCACATTTAGCCATACTCCTGCTTAAAATCCAAACTCCTTACCTAAGCCAACTGGCCATGATTCATCCTCCATCCTTTCCTCTCTCTGTGTTCACCTTGCATACCAAGCCACAGAGGCCTTGAAGTGAAGTGAAAGCTGCTCAGTTGTGTCTTGATTCTTTGGGACCCCATGGATTATACAGTCCATGGAATTCTCCAGGGCAGAATACTGAAGTGAGTATCGTTTCCCTTCAAAGGATCTTTCCAACCCTGGGATCGAACTCAGGTCTCCTGCATTGCAGGCGGATTCTTTATCAGCTGAGCCACAAGGAAGCCCAACGATACTGAAGTGGGTAACCTATCCTTTCTCCAGTGGATCTTCCTGACCCAGGAGTTGAGCCAGGGTCTCCTGCATTGCAGGTGGATTCTTTACCAACTGAGCTATCAGGGAAGCCTTGGGCAATCCCAATCTGCTGGGGGCTTTTTGCCTCAGAGGCCCTGTTCTTGGCATTCCCTCTGCCTGACACGCTGTTCCTGACTCTACCTGGCTGGTTCGCCTTGTTTTTCAGGTTTCCTCTTAAATATTCCATCCCAAAAGAGGTTTGAAACATGCCAAGGGACAGCAAGAAGGCTGATTCCAGGAGGTCCTGGAATTTTCTGGATCATGGGGTCCAGAAAAGCACACAGATATCTTAATGCAGGAAGGCTTTGAAGGGGTAGCCAGTGCTGGGGGCGCAGTGATGGACCTGATGGACCTGATGGATCTGATGGACCTCCTGAGACTCCCTCTAGCACCTGCTGGGGGCGGAGATCCCCAGGGCTGGAGTGGGAGTGAGAAGAATTCAGGGCACTTTTCCGAAAGAGGAGATGGCAGGGGCAAGGCATTAGAGCAAGGTCACTAGGTGTTTTGTGCACGTACAGAGCCATGGGTGTCAGGAAGGAGTCAGGGAACTGCTTGGATTCCAACCCTGGCAGAGGAGAGGGTGGTGGCGCTGGGGTCCTGAGGAAGGGACCGTGGGCAGGAAAGTGCTGGGCAAGTGCTGAGCAGCCCCTCTCCATGGTGGGCCCAGAGGCAATCTGAAGACAGCAGTGCAGGTGGAGCTGGGGAGGGGCGGGGGGTGTCACTTGGGCCTGCGGGCAGTGTCAGTCAGGTAGGGGGTGGACGGGGAAGCGGATGTGCAAAGGTCTGGAAAAGGGAAGGATGTAGCTGCAGATCCCCTGGCCTGGCCACAGCCTGACCAACAGAAGGCCCAGGGCCAATGACCCCAGAGGAGGCAAATTCTACCTGTGACTTCAAGTCAGTCAAGCTCATCTAGAAAGTGAAGGTCTGATGTCATAGTGTGAAGGCCATCCTAAAGGCCTAGGTGCTTGGAGACGTCTTCATTTTTCCCAGAAGGGGTGCCATTTAGCTCAGTTAATATGCTAAACAGAAGTTAATCTGGTCCTTCATTCCAAGCAGAGCAGGGTTGCCATTCTAGTGGCTAGGCCAGGCTCTAGCTCTGGATCCCAGGATCCTCGGGCCACATACTATGCCTCTCTGGGCTGCTGTTCCTAGTCAGTAAGAGTTCATCATTACAGAAAGCAGGTAATTGGAGACTATCTAAAACTGTTAAGGGCTTCCCTGATGGCTCAGATGGTAGAGAATCTGCCTGCAAGGCATGCAGGAGTCCCAGGTTCGATCCCTGGATTAGGAGACCCTGGAGGAGGGCATGGCAACCCATTCTAGTATTCTTGCCTAGAAAATTCCATGGACAGAGCCTGGGGGGCTACAGTCCATAGGC
This sequence comes from Neotragus pygmaeus, assembly GCA_006410875.1. Lineage (NCBI taxonomy): Eukaryota > Metazoa > Chordata > Mammalia > Artiodactyla > Bovidae > Neotragus > Neotragus pygmaeus. The sequence goes on along the minus strand of SJYV01051493.1, from coordinate 361,775 downwards.
TCTCAAAGAGTCAGACATGGCTGAGCACAGGCTGATTGGAACTTACATATTCATGACTCATAATTATGCTCTTGAGCCTTGAATGGGGCGCAGTCTCACTTCCTCACACTCAGAAGCAAGCCCAGTTATACCCACTGTGTAGCTGAAGGCAGGAGGCTGCAAGGTTCACATAGGTGAGCAGGCAAAGCCCTGACCCAGCACACAACCACCATTGGTGCCTCCTATACCTTTCTTTCTTTCTTTCTTTTTTTAGGCATCCTGCTCCAACACCCTCCCCTCTCCTTGGTCACCAGGGAAAAATGCTTCTGTAGGCAGGGTTCTGCTATTCCAGGGACAGTTCCAACCCTTCTTCATTACTCCTGATTTCAGAAACTTAATGAAGCTCTTACTCGGTGCTCACACTCTTCTAGACTCAGAGGGTTCCAGAACAAAACCAAAGATGCCAGGTCCTGGTGGGAGACTTGGAGTGAGACTATCTCAAGGGATAATGAGCAAGAAGAAAGGGTAGGACTGACAGGCTGAACTCTCTATGGAGGTGACATGTGAGCAGAGACCAAAGGAGGTCAGGGCAGGAACAAAGGCCCTGGGGCAGCCACCCAGGAGGCCAGAGAGGCTGGTGTGTGGGAGCAAAGGGGTGTGAGTGGCCAGGATGGGCACTGGGGTGCTGGCTGACACTGGGGCCTCCTTGTTTGGGTGTCGGGAATCACCAAGTGCCCTGGGGTTCTCAGTGGCAGCCAGGATGATTCAAAGGTGAGACTTATCTCTGCAGGGGTGTTCAACCTGCAGAGGGTTCTGAGCAGAGGACTGACCCAACCTGCCATTCTAACATAAAGTTTTTTTTTTGCTTTTGCTTTTTTCTCAGGTTTAACTCATTTTATCTTTAAGCCCTGATTTCACAAAATGTGCCAGTTCCAAAGGGGAATTACATTTCCATCTGAATTTGTTCCTGTAGATTGCATTCCAAATACGTTGCAGCTAAGATGTGTGTACATTTTTACATGCGTGTTGGAAGAAAGCACATAGAAGCAGCTGCTTTTTTTCAGTAAACTTGGGCCATTTTCCATCTCTTTGGGTCAGTGCACTACAGTCAGGTGAGGGGAGATTTATCTGGACCTTGTAGTACATACTGAACCACTGGGTGATGATTCGTCTTCTCTGCTGGTACAGCCACGTGGGACATTAGACCAAATGTCTGATTGCAGTTTTTGAAAGCGAACTCTTTATAGATGGCATCTCTTACTTAATTCCTACCAGCCTGCTGCTTTAAGGTCAAGTATAACTTGGTTCCTGCCCTCTACTGTCGATCAGTCAGCATCTGCTGACATGACCCACAGGCTCTGACTCCCACCTGGAAATGTCATGAATGGCCCCCACCCTCCACCTCCAGCTCCCGCTGACATAGGGTTTTCTTGACAATCACTCTGGTTGTGTGTGGGGACCAGGTTGTAGAGGAAGAAGAGGAGAACTTTAGAGACCAGGTAAGGGCCACAGCAATCCCCAGACAATAGATGGGTCTGCTCCATCTCCCTGTAAGCCTTGGGAAAGTGTCATTTTCTGGAGTGACCCAGAGAGTCACGGGTGAAGGATGACACGTTTCTAAGGAAATGTAAGGCTGAGAAGGGGAACTGCTTTTGAGAGTTCTTATTCTGCCCTGCGGGGCAGCGCATCTCCACAGAGAAGAAAGGAGGTTTCCAGGTTGCACATATGGGGGCTCTGCTGCCCACCATACACACACACTCTGTGTTTCAGAGCTTCCTGTTCTGCTTCTGAGCCAGGCCCAGAGCAATCTGGTCTCTCTGGCATCAAACAAATCAAGCCTGGGGTTATCCCATGCATTCCAGAAAAATTCCAGGCCGCTTCGATCCCATGTGTAGCCCAGACATAAACTACTGATGCATGATGTGGAAAGCCCACTGACAACCTTCCTGCTTAGAGTCCACTGGGTTACACAATGCTCTTCAAGTGCTTCCATTTTCCAAATCTCCAAGCACATTCCAGAAACATTAAAAAGCACAACTCACTTCTTCCAGTCTCAGCTATAGGGATTGATTTCCTAGTGCTGCCTGTTGTTGGCCCAGGGGTCTGACCTGGGATTTGACAACCAGACGACTCAGTGGGAAACCCCTCTGCTCTGGGAGGGACGTTCCACAGGTAGCTGACAACTCCATGAGTGAGGGACTGGACTCTGGAAGGGGAGGAAAAAAGGGCTTTGATTTTTGTTTTTGTTTTAAAGTGTTCTCCAGATGTCTTTGGAGGGTCACATTGAGGGTTTCCAGAGGCAAAGGTATGGACTATGGGAACAGGTACACTGTCTTCCTGATATTCACATGTAATTTTCTTCTTTTTTAAAAAATTAATTTATTTTTTGTTGAAGTATAGTTGATTTACAATGTTGTGTTAATTTCTGCTTTATAGCAAAGTGACTCAGATATACACACATATACATTCTTTTTCATATTCTTTCCGTCATGGTTTGTCATAGGGTATTGAGTATAGTTCTCGGTGCTATACATTAAGGCCATGTATAGCCATTCTAAATGTAATAGTTTGCATCTGCTAATCCTAAACCCCCAATCTATCCTTCTCCTCCCCCTCCTCCACCTTGGCAACCACAAGTCTGTTTTTTATGTCTGTCACATGTAGCTTTCCTATTGGAAAGCAAACCAACACAGAAACAGATTCATTTTTGTTCTTAGAGGATTTCTGAAATAAACTGAAATTATTTAGTTAAGTGGCCAATCTTTTCTTTTAACAAATAAATCTGACAAACTTCATGCTGTATGCTTAAATCAGTCCTGAACATTCACTGGAAGAACTGATGCTGAAGCTGAAGTTCCAATACTTTGGCCACCTGATGCAAAGAACTGACTCATTGGAATAGACCCTGATGCTGGGAAAGATTGAAGGTAGGAGGAAAGGGGGATGACAGAGGATGACATGTTGGATGGCATCACTGACTCGATGGTCATGAGTCTGAGAAGGCTCTGGGAGTTGGTGATGGACAAGGAAGCCTGGCATGCTGCGGTGCGGTCGAACACAACTGAACAACTGAACTACCGTGAACTATAGTGCATGCTGTGCAGGCCACACCCACCTGAGAACATCTGGCCTGGGGGCAAGTGAGGCCAGCACCAGCCCCATGCTCTACACTCAGAGCTATCCCCAAGCCCAGAGGAGGGCCTGCCTTTTTTGAATTCGCATGAAGACGCTGTGTGGGCTGAGAGCAGTCATGCTCGTGGCAGGGGCTGCAGATTGATCTCTAATATCTGTTCTCTCCTTTCTCAGTGTTAGAAGTATTACCAGGATCCAGATTCACCTAGAACTACATTTCCCAGCCTCTCTTGCAGTTGATTGCCATGTGACTAGTTTCTAGCCAATAGAGTGTGAGCAGTATTGTCTTGTGGCAGCTTCTGGGAGCTATCTAAAAGGACAGCTGAGATATGACCTCTGCCCCATCTTTTTATCCCCTATTTTATACTGAAAATTTTAAACTATATAGAAAAATTGGAATAATTATATAGTGAACTCTTACATACCCACCCCCTAGATTCTATATGATCTACCCAGCTATCTACCATGTATTACCTATCTACCATCCTTCCTATCCTTCCATCAACAACCCTATTAATATTTTTGATTCATTTTAGAGTAAATCGCAAGCACCAACATACTTTCTTCCAAATATGTCAGTGTATATTTGTTTACAACATTTTGATGTACATTTTTTACATATAATGAAATGAACAAACTTCAAGTGTACATTTAGTGAGTCCCGACAAATATATTAAGAATCAGCAGCCCAGAAAGTTTCCTCACACCTTCTCCCAGTCCATCCTCAATCTTCTTTCCACTGCTAGGCAACCATCGTTCTGACTTTCACCATTAATTAGTTTTTCCTGCTCCAGAATTTCACTTAAATGGATCATTCATACAACATATACTCCTGTGACTGATGGGTTTAGGTCAGCATCATGTTTTTGAGGGTCACCCTTGTAGTTTCTATTGATGAGTGATCGTCCATTGCATAAGTATATCCATGCCCCTGTTGAAGGACCCTGGATTATTTCTGGGCTTGGGCTATTATGAATAAAGCCGCATGTACTGAGAAACAGTTGCCCCGTGGGTCTCTCACATTTTTACCATATTGTAAAGTGAGGGACAAGCTGCCATTTCAAGGATGTTTCTATTTTGAAGAGTCTTGTAAAAGAACATGTCTCCCAGTGGAGCAAAGGGCAGGTGTGCTTACTCCCCATTATAAAAGCTCCAGGTTCCCCAAGTCAGAGTTCCTCTCCTGTAATGCCTCACTACATGTGCAGCATCCATCTGGTCCCATCCACGTTACCCCCTGAGACTTCGGAATAAGAGGAACTGACGCAAATACACTAATGCTCTTGCTACTTGCTGTGCTGTGAGTAATAAAGTCTATGGTTCTTGCATCTTCTGCCAACCTCTGTAAAACAGTGGATGCTGACATGCTAGCGTTCGCATTGAGTAAAATCTCACCCCCTTCATAGTTCTTGACACTGAACATTCTTGTAACCCTTGTTTTGATGACCATATGTTTGCCCCTTTCCTTTCCATCCTTCTATCCTGCCGCCTGGAATGCAGATGTGACGACTGGAGCTCTAGGCAATCTTGGCTTTAGAGGACCACAGCTTTTCTCTAGGGGTAGTGATGCAGGAAGGTGCAAGAAGCCTGGATCTCCTGGGCCTTTACAGATTAAAATCACCATACTGGCCCTGGGATTTAACAGGACAGATGTTTGCTTACTCTTGTTACCACGTTCTTTTCCAATCCTATCTAATTCAACCCACATCATCATTTATCCCTTCTGAGATATCTTCCCCTTCCCTGTTCTACAATGAGCACTGTCCTAACCTAAATGAATGACATTGTCAGGCCTCTAGTCCTTTCCACAAGGATTACTTCCCATATCCCAGTGCCCAGTGCAGCATCTGGCAACCAGGAGGGGCTCAGGAGATGCTAACCGACCATCCATAAGTGAACAAGTCTAGAAAAGAGAGGTTCAGATTAATAATGGTGGGAAAGGTCCATCCTCCAAGTGGCAGAACAGAAAAAACATCGAATTGACAGGGAAGGAGTCAGAGTTCCAGCCCTGTGCTGCGTGACCTTGGGCGTAGCACCTACCTACCTCTCCGGGCTCAGTTCTCTAGCTGTGCCGTGTGGGCTTTGGCTTGGATGATGAGTGTTCATGGCCCCCACTGGCCCTGAAGTGCTCTACCAACCCTGAAATCTTGGCCTTCCTGGTCATGCTTTTTGCTCCTTCTCATGTATCTTCTGCTGGACCAGTGGCATCTCTTGGTGGCCAAAGGAAGACCCATCCCTTGCTGGGCCTGGGACTGCTCTCCACCCAAGGTTGGAGAAATGTGGGTGCCTTTGCCGGTTGGCAGCTGGGGGAGACTGGCAGCTTTAGCAGCCCAGCTGGTGGCGTCAAGTTGCTGGGTGCCTGGTCACCACATTAATCTGCTCTTGGTGCCACTAATACCAATTTGTGAGCAGACAGCCAGGATCAGACAGGCCAGCTGTCAGGCAACAGCTCAGTATGTGGTTTGATTTTTATGGCTTAGGGCTGGAATTAGAAATTAATTAGCAGATTTAAGTTTCTGGAGCTGCTTCAGACAGGTAGCTCCCAGGGACCAGGTGACACCCGTTCAACCCAATGACCCCAGCTCAGGCAGCCTTGTTCCATCCTGCCGGCAGCCAAGGCGTCAGCTCTGGCTCCAGCTCTGCCACCGCCCTGCTGGGTGACCTGGCTGAGTATCTTTCCCTCTCTGTGCTCAGCCTCCTTGCCTGGACCACAAAGCCTCTTTGCTTGGACCTCCTTGCCTGGATGCTCTCTGCATCTTCCCAAATCCAACATCCTGTGATTCTCGTTTGGTCTAGGATGCCCAACATGGAGTAGAGTAGAGCCTGGCAAGCCCTCTGTCCCCACTGGCGGAGGACAGCGGGACAACTTCCCCCATGGCTTCCCTGTAATCTTTGCAGGATCCCTGTTTCTAGAAGAAACAGGCAACAAAGTGGAATGGTCTGCAGTGCAGCCTGGTCACCTCTCCATCAAAGCTTCCACCGCTGCTGGGAAGGAAGCAGCAGTGGTGGAAGGAAAATCCAGCAGTGGACAGAAAGGAAGCCCTGTCCGCCTGAGTCACCCCTCTCACCTCACGGCCCCCATGCTCCCCTTCGTTGCGCACAGGACTCTGGCCAAGGAAACCTTCTTTCAAATCCTCTAAGTGACACCTTCCTGGTGGCCACAAGGTCCTGCTGCTCTCTGCCTGGCGGGAGCCTCTTCACTGCCCCCATGTTCCCCACCTCCCATCCTATCCTCCTGCATGTCTTTGCTCTGATGTCTCTGCCCCGCCTGGCCTTGTTAGCACTCCCTGTGCATTTCCATGGTATCCCTCAGCGCAGTGGGAGGCATAGCCCTTGAAGTCATTTGTCATTTGACGTTCATCTGGCCATGAGTCTCCTCAAGGCAGGAGCATGTCTGTTTTATACATCGATTTTGGCAGTGCCTGCTAATTATCACCCCCTCTCTGGCCCACTCTCTCTCATGCAGTGGCAGATCTCCTGATTTTAACTTGACCTGTGTTCACCCCAAATAAAGACCCCATTTCCAGTCTCCCTTGCGGCTGAGCATGGTCACGAGCCAAGTCCTGGCCAATGGATATAAATGCGCATGAAGGGAACCACTGCCAGCTATGCCCATCTCCCTGCGTTTCTTCTCCTGGCAGGAAGCAGGGGTGAGGCAGGGGCTACTTTGGGCCCTGCAAATGGGTTTCACTCCAGAAGGGCTGAGTCACAAGGCAGTGGGGTCTGAGCGACATGCCAGCTGGGACTTTGACAACACAGATGGTCAACATCAGGGTCCCCCAGAGAAACAGAGCCAATGGGGCATATAAGCATAAGTGCGTGCATGCTAAGTGGCTTCAGTCATGCCGACTCTGTGACCCTATGAAATGTAGCCCTCCAGGTTCTTTCATCCATGGGATTCTCCAGGCAAGAATACTGGACTGGGTTGCCATGCCCTCCTCCAGGGAAATCTTCCCAACCCAGGGATCGAACCCGAGTTTCTTACATCTCCTGCATTAGCAGGCAGGTTCTATACCACTAGGGCAAACTGGGAAGCCCATATAGAAATACAAAAACACCTAAGGGGAAATATTATAGGTATCGGCACATGTAGTTATGGAGGCCAAGAAGGACCACCATTCGCTGCCTGGAAGCTGGCACACAGGGACGCTGGTGGTGCCATTCCAGTCCAAACCCAGAGGTGCAGGGACCAGGGGAGCCAGTGGTGTGTGTCTGAAGTCCCAAGACCCCGAGCACTGGTGTTGGAGGCAGGAGGTGGACATTTCAGCTCAAACTGAGAGCAAACGTGCCGTTCACCTTCCCTTTGCTTCTGTTTTTCACCCTCAATGGATGGGGTGATATGCCACCTCTTCTCTGCATGGGTGAGGGCCTGCTGATCCCAACGCTAGTCTCTGCCAGGAACGCCCTCAGGGACACACTCAGAAATAATGGTTCACCAGCTCTCTGGGCATCCCATAGCCCTGTCAGTGGACACATAAAATGAACAACGACAGAGAGCTAGTCCTCTGCCTTGCTCGAGCCACTGTCATTCTGGGTCTATATCATGGTAGCAGTGGTAGTAGTGTTAGATGCCAGGCTCCCCTTTCCATGGGATTTTCCAAGCAAGAGTACTGGATTGGGTAACCATTCCCTTCTTCAGGGGATCTTCCCGACCCAGGGACTGAACCTGGGCAGGCCCTGCAGCAGATTCTTTACCACCTGAGCCACCAGGAAAGCCCCATATCGTAACTACACCCCAAACCTAATTACTCCTAATTACCACTGTGTGTAGTAGGCACTTAGAAAATATTTGTTGATTAAATGAGTGAGCGAGTGAACAAATGAATGAGCAGAGTTTTGTGTTTTAGAACTAATGGTCTTAAGCACCGGGAACTATAGTCATATCCTGTGATAAACCATAACGGAAAAGGACCTTGTTGGTTTTCTGTTTTATATATAGCAGTTTGTTTGCATCTGTGAATCCCAAACTCCCACTCCATCTCAGTGATTTCTTGTGAAAATTAAATGAGATACTGATGACAGGCATCTGGAAGAAAGAGGTTGACACAATACAGTGAACAGGCCTCTTGGTCACAAACCCGGGCTCCAGACACTGTTGCCTGCCCGGTCGTCTGCGTCTGGATCACATCATTTAGTGCCTGATGTGTCTCCACTGCTCAGGGTGCAGGGGGCGCCCAGGAGTCAGACTTGCCTGAGGCAAAGTTCCCTCAGCCTCCAATCAGTATTTGAAAAATCAAGATATCACTCTCTCTCTTTCACATGCACACACACACACAGAGTCACATGTGCACATATACAGACATACACCCTGCATTTCAAGATAAATCAGAAGACTGGGCCACCCTAGGCTCCAGGTCCTGCTGGGTACCAAGCAGCTGTTGACGAATCGCAGCTGCCCTTTCAGACAGGGGCTTGGGCTTTCTGCCCCCGGTCCTCCTGCCACGCTCTAGGTGACCACTCCCCTGGCCCCATCCCGATGCCTGCAGTCCTCTCAGCCTGCTTGCTGCTCTGTACCTGTGGGCTCATCTGCTGGCGTCTTCTCTCTCTGCAGCCTGACTCCCTGAGCCCAGCCCAGCCCGGAGCCTGGAGCCCAGAGTCAGATGCAGGTCTTTTGCTCTCTCCCCACAGGGCCCTGCTGTGACCATGCTTTTCGGGACAGACCATGTGCCCACTGTGGGTGGGATCTCTGAGCAACTGAAACTGGACCAGTGCCTCTTTAAGGTAGATCAGAACTCAGTTTCTGTGCTTCTTGAGGGTGTGTGGGGCAGCATGCGGCACCCAGGGTGGCTTTTGAGGCCACAAGAACTGACAATATCAGTGCTGCAGGAAGCTTGGATCCCCGAAGGGCTGTGTGGCCCCTGCCAACCTGTAGCCTCCATCCTGGACTGTTGGATGAGAGAGTGATGTGTCTCTCTTGGGCTTGAACCGTTACACATCAGAGTCTCTCTGCTACAGCAAATCAGGCTGCCCTACCATCACCTTCTAGAGCAGACTTCCGATCCTGGAACAGCCGGGCAGCCAGGGCTGTGGAGAAGTTGGATGTGCCTGCAGGTGGAGCACAGACAGGTGGCAGGCCTGCTGGCCAGTCACCACACTGCTGTGGACAAAACTCCCTTCTCAGAGAACGGGAGGCTAACGTGAGGACCCATCAGCCCAAGACTGGCCAGGCTGTGACCCTGTGGTGGGATCTCACCCTCCAATCCTGCCACACCCTGCCTATGTCCCACTGTGGGGGCCTAGATCCTGGCCCAGAGGCTGCTGCCGCTTAGGTCCCCCCGAGCACCCCGGCCACTCTCCTCTGTGTCTCTCCCCGACACAGGATTGAACAGGCCCTTATCAGGTCTCCAGAGTGGGCAGTCTCTCACTCCACTTTCCCTGGTGCCTCTGCAGATGGCAGGTGGTGATACGGGTTTCCAGGACTCTACAGCAAAGCCATTGGGTCTTCAAAAGTGGAGCTGCCTGGGGAAAGGGGAGAGGTTTGGGGGAAGGATAACTGAGGAGTTTGGGATTACACACACACACTGCTGCTGCTGCTGCTGCTGCTGCTGCTAAGTCGCTTCAGTTGTGTCCAACTCTCTGTGACCCCATAGATGGCAGCCCATGAGGCTCCCCCGTCCCTGGGATTCTCCATGCAAGAACACTGGAGTGGGTTGCCATTTCCTTCTCCAATGCNCTGCCACCATCAGGCCCCCCAGAAATCAGATTGCTCCCCTTTCCTGCCTCACCTCTGTCTCTATCCAGCAAACCTCACCTCCTCCAGGTGGGCCTGGTGCTGCCTACTGGGGACGCTAAAATACGCTTGGGCCCTCCTGCCCTCAGGAGGCTTACAGTCTCCCAGGGAGGTGGACAGGTACACCAGAGTGTGGAGCAAGGCAGGGCGTGCAGAGCAGTGGGGCCTTGCTGTGGAGGGGTAGGCGGCTTGGCAGTGTCTCCTCTCCTGAGCTGGGCCTTTTCTTCCTTTTCCCCAGTTGTGCAAGCTATTAGCACAAACTGAGCTCCAAGAGATAAGAAAGGTTCCCCAACTTCCCAGGGGGGGTCCAGCGTTGAGCCTGGCCTGTGCATCTGCTTCTCTCCTTGGCATCAGCCTTCTCTCTAGTAGGGCTCTGCCACCCACCTCCAGTCATCAAGACCTCTAGTCCTCAGGCCCAGGCTAAAGGCTGCCCTGCTGGCTCCATGAAGAATAAAGTCCTCAGAGAGCTCTCATCTCTGTCCAAAGAGGCCATCAGGGCTTGTGTTCTCTGGGGGCATGGGTGGGACTGTCTGCAGACCAGCCTCTCCTGTAGACTGTGCTGGAGAACCCTTTATCCCATCTATGAGTAAGTCCTGAGCCTCCGCCATGCTCCAGGCCTCATGCTCAGAGGCCACAGATTGCCAGAGAAGCCCCTGCCTTTCAGGGGATGGAAGATGAAGATGAGAAGCTGGGCTGTAGCAAGAGGCAAGAACCCTTGGGGACAAGTCCTGTGGATGCTCCAATGAAGGATATTGTGGGTCGAGAGGTGAGGATTGTGGGTGGAGAGGTAGTCAGGGAGGGCTTCCAGGAAGAGGTGGGGAAGGGACTACAACTCTTGAAAGGAATAAGCTATCCTTTGTGTACATGCCTGCTGTTCTCAACTTCTATAAAGGAGAACTACCTTCTCAACTTCTGAAAATGTCCCCTCAGCACATATGATGGTTACAGCTAAGCACATAGCTCAGAGCACAGGGTTTTAGCTTGTTTGAGGGAGCTGCCAGGACTGTGGTCCATGGAGAGGAGTCTTGGAGGTCCGGCCACATGTCTGGCTGCCCCTGGGCCCTGGCTTCAGTTGCTGTGTCTCAGCTCTAGTAGTAGTTTGCTGCTCAGTCGTGTNCATATGATGGTTACAGCTAAGCACATAGCTCAGAGCACAGGGTTTTAGCTTGTTTGAGGGAGCTGCCAGGACTGTGGTCCATGGAGAGGAGTCTTGGAGGTCCGGCCACATGTCTGGCTGCCCCTGGGCCCTGGCTTCAGTTGCTGTGTCTCAGCTCTAGTAGTAGTTTGCTGCTCAGTCGTGTCTGACTTTTTGCGACCCCATGGACTGTAGCCTACCAGGCTCCTCCCTCCATGGGATTCTCCAGGCAAGAGTACTGGAGTGGGGTGCCATTCCCTTCTTCAGGAGATCTTCCTGACCCAGGAATCAAACCCATGTTTCCCGCATTGCAGGCAGACGCTTTAACCTCTGAGCCACCAGGGAAGCCCTCTGGCTCTTCCTAACTCCTCTACTCCCTGCACCGCCCCCGGCCAGGATCACTGCTGCCCTTTGCACACTGCTTGCTCTCAGCCTGTCACTCTCTGGATCCTTCTCTGTGTGTTAGGCATCCAAAAGCCCCAAGAGGGAGCATCTATTTGGCTGGACAGACACTGGGCTCTGAGCCACGCACTCAAGCCAAGCTACTGACAGCTGCTCTGGGTCAAGGCTCCAAGTCTGGTGTCCCCAGCTGTGGCGCCTTGGGTCGCATGGAGGTGCCCCTCCTCCGAGGGGCCTCAAGAGCCTGGTGTGTGTTGGGGCTGTATTCTCAAAAGCCCTCATGTTCAGGATCACCCCAGGGATCCCAGAGTAGCCTCGGGCAGTGCCGCAGCTCAGCAGGAGCAGAGGTTGACTGGAGCTGAGACACCAGGCGTTGACANAGAAAAAGGGGATTACAGAGGATGAGATGGCTCGATGGATGTGAGTTTGAGTGAACTTCAGGAGATGGTGATGGACAGGGAGGCCTGGCTTGCTGCGCTTCATGGGGTGGCAAAGAGTCAGACATGACTGAGTGACTGAACTGAACTGAGGATCATATGATGGAAAGGAAAGATAGACTTTCTATGAAAATATCATAAGAATGCCAACTTTCTCCAGGGTCTTTGGTTCTGGGGTGGGAAGTTTACCCTTCATGTTGGACAAGGGTTGTAGCCTGGCATGAAAACATCTGTTTAAACCTTGAAAATCAAATAGACTGATTCTTTTTCCAAGAACTGTCATTAATTCATTGTTTCATTAGACAAGTCTTGGACATTGATTTCTCTTTTGGTAAAGTGAGAACAAGCATTCCTCACTGGCCAAAATAAGCAGAGGTCAGTGGAATAAAAAAACTTAAACCCCAGACATGTTGCACTTCTCAGGTGAACTTTTACATAAGAACAAAATATTGATTTATTTCTAAAATACCATTATCTTTTTTAGAAACACTCCAGAAGGAAAAATATTTTCATCGCTTTCGAGATGAAAGTACCAGCAAATATTGCTTTAAATATGTGACTCGTAGGGTCTTTTAAAAGACAATCATTCATATCACTGACATTTGAAATGAAATAGTCATGCAAAAAATGAATGTTTTGGTTATTTGTGATGGGAAAGTACAGNAGCAAATATTGCTTTAAATATGTGACTCGTAGGGTCTTTTAAAAGACAATCATTCATATCACTGACATTTGAAATGAAATAGTCATGCAAAAAATGAATGTTTTGGTTATTTGTGATGGGAAAGTACAGAGGTTGGCCCCTTGATCATGGAATTTAATGAAGTTAATGGGAATTTGTAGATGCTTGGAGAAAGACAGATAGACTCAACTATCCTGTAAGACTAACACTTAATATTTTTTTCCATGTCTATTTTATTCTCTCATCAAATAAAATATCTGTGTCTTTAAGTTTATGACCTGTAGCTTTTATTATAAACTGTTTTTGACTTAAGAAGTCACTTGGCTAAGTTCTCTCTGTCTTTTATTGACTTGAATGACTTTAGCTGAATTACATTCAGATAAAGTTATCAATTGTTGTAGTTGGCCTGGAAGGCCAAATGATGGAGTGGAAAGTGCACTGGACAAAGAGTCCTGAGAAGTGAATTCATGCTTCAGGTCTGTGGGGCTGTAGCTGTTTTCCTCTTTGGGCTTCAGTTTCATTTGTCAAATAGGGGATGAATATATTGTACCTAACCGTCTCAGATTTCTTTGTGTGACACTACATAAATGTGAAAACAATTTAAAAAAATTCTCTTGGAATGTAAATTGATACAACCTCTATGGAGAACAGTATGGAGGTTCCTTAAAAAACTGAAAATAGAAATACTGTATGATCCAGCAACCCCATTCCTGGGCATATGTCTGCAGAAAACTATAATCTGAAAAGCTCCATGCAGCCCTATGTTCCCTGCAGCACTATTTACATTAGCCAAGACACGGAAGCAACCTAAATGTCCTTTGACAGATGAATGGATAAAGAAGATGCAGGGTATATATATATAAAGGAATGTTACTCAGCCATATAAAGGAATGGGATAATGTCCTTTGCAACAACATGGATGGATCAAGAGATTATCATACTAGCTAAAGTGAGACAGAGAAAGACAAATACCACACGATGTTACTCATATGTGTAATCTAATTAGAAAAGATACAAATGAACTTATTTACAAAAGAGAAACAGATTTACAGATATCAAAAACAAACTTATGATTACCAAAAGGGAAACAGAGGGGAGGGATAAATCAGGTGCTTGGGATGGACACACACACACTATATATGTAAGGTAACTTGGACTTCTCTGGCAGTCCAGTGATAAAGAGTTGGTACTTCCACCTCAGGAGGCATAGCTTTGACCCCTGCTAAGGCAATGGCACCCCACTCCAGTCCTCTTGCCTGGAAAATCCCGCAGATGGAGGAGCCTGGCGGGCTGCAGCCCATGAGGTCGTTGAGAGTCAGGCAGGACTGAGGGACTTCACTTTCACTTTTCACTTTCATGCATTGGAGAAGGAAATGGCAACCCACTCCAGTTCTTGCCTGGAGAATCCCAGGGATGGCGGAGCCTGGTGGGCTGCCATCTATGGGGTTGCACAGAGTCAGACACGACTGAAGTGACTTGCAGCAGCAGAGAACTAAGATCTCGCATGCTGAGTGGCCAAAACAATAACAAAGCAAAACACAATAAAGTAAAGAAAGACAGCTGCCGATAAGGACTTGCTGTAGAGCACAGTGAATTATACTCNCGCACAGAGTCAGACACGACTGAAGTGACTTGCAGCAGCAGAGAACTAAGATCTCGCATGCTGAGTGGCCAAAACAACAACAAAGCAAAACACAATAAAGTAAAGAAAGACAGCTGCCGATAAGGACTTGCTGTAGAGCACAGTGAATTATACTCAGTATTCTGTGGTAACCTAGGTGAGAAAAGGATCTAAAGATGATGAACACATCTATGACCGAATCACTTTGCTGTGCACCTGAAATCAACACATTGTCAGTAAACTATGCTCCAATAAAATTATTTTAAAAATAAGAAAATTATATAATGCTGTACTCTAGAAGACTAATTTACCTTTCATTACCTCTATGGTGATTTACATTTTTCAAGTGAATTTATCTTCCTGTCCACATTTACTCCACTTTCCAACTACTCCTTTTCTGACATCAGTGGCATCGCTATTCCTCTGATCACATGGAGATCGCTGGAGATTCTGTGGGCCCATTCTATTTTTCTGTGACCTTCTACTGTTATTTTTTCATCGAGCCTCATTATTTCTTCCTCCGTGTTACAGCTCAGTTTTCCTCCTTTGCTCTATTGTCGTTTCTACCAACCTGTCTTTAATAGGAGACAGTGCAGGAAGAACCGTGTTCAGTTTTATTCTTATTAGGGAGTCTTACTTCACAAAAGAGCTTCTAACTAGTGACATTTTAGTGAAACTCCCCAGTAGAAAGCAGACTATGACTTTTATGCCTTTTATACTGAATCTTGTTTGGGGCAGGCATTTTGGGGACACCTGAATTTGCATAAAAGGAGAACATGATATCCAGAAATTATGGCTACAGACAGTAATATAGAGAGACACAGGGAAAGAGGTGATACTTATGGTTGAGGGAGAGGTTCTCCAAAGAGGTGGGATTGTCCCATTCATGAATAGAGCACAAGGGTAGAGTAGTGGGTGATATTTGAAAATCCAGAGTGGAAATATTATCTAGGAAATCAGTGACCAGAGAGCAGAGGTTTGGGCAGTGAGTCCAGACCTTGGGAGGGACTCTGTTAAGAGCTGGTAATGTCTCTAGCCAAGGATAAGGAAGTGAGTGTACCAAAGTGTACCAGGTACTAAGAATCAACTAGATTAGAGGTGAGGAAACTCGGCTTTAAAATCACAATACCTTTATTCTGGCCCATTCACATACTACTTGTGACCATTAGCAAGTTATTGCCTCTTCTGAGAATCAATTTCCTCATCTGTAAAGCAAGGATGAGATGTCTATGTAATAAGGGTACTTTATGGCTTAAATAAAATGATATGTAGTCTGGGTTAATATTCATTGATATTCTCACTGATCTGAACAGTAGTAGTTTTACCACTTTCACGTGTAAGAAAAGCAGAACTTCAGAAATTTTTTGAAATAGGGACAAGGCTCGCTTATTTTTTGGCTCGATTTACTCACTTTGGGAGTCACTTTACTAAACTTTCTTAGGGTTTTTTTTTTAAACAAATGCTAAAAAGTCATCCTTTAATTCAACCAATATTTACTGAGCATCTACTATATTTGAGGAACTGTTCTAAGAGCTTGGGATATTTCATAAGCAAATCAAACACAAATTTCATAATGCAGCTTATATTATGTGGGAAGAGACAGATCTCCTAACATACACAATGAATATAATATATATCCTATATGCAGAGTACATCATGAGAAATGCTGGACTGGAAGAAACACAAGCTGGAATCAAGATTGCTGGGAGAAATCTCAATAACCTCAGATATGCAG
>SJYV01051493.1:316724-344949 GCA_006410875.1 Neotragus pygmaeus | reverse complement strand
GCTATGGTTTTTCCTGTGGTCATGTATGGATGTGAGAGTTGGACTGTGAAGAAGGCTGAGTGCCGAAGAATTGATGTCTTTGAACTGTGGTGTTGGAGAAGACTCTTGAGAGTCCCTTGGACTGCAAGGAGATCCAACCAGTCCTTTCTAAAGGAGATCAGCCCTGGGTATTCTTTGGAAGGAATGATGCTAAAGCTGAAACTCCAGTACTTTGGCCACCTGATGCGAAGAGTTGACTCATTGGAAAAGACTCTGATGCCGGGAGGGATTGGGGGCAGGAGGAGAAGGGGACGACAGAGGATGAGATGGCTGGATGGCATCACTGACTCGATGGATGTGAGTCTGAGTGAACTCTGGGAGTTGGTGAAGGACAGGGAGGCCTGGCGTGCTGCGATTCATGGGGTGGCAAAGAGTCGGACATGACTGAGCGACTGAACTGAACTGAAGTGCTATGGAAAAAATAAAGCAGGAGAAATAGAATTAAACTTTTAAATTTGGATAGGTATCATTGAAAAGATGATACCTGAATAAAGACTTGTAAAAATGCATGAGTAATATGTGTGGATATTTAGAGGAAGAGTGTCCCTGGCAGAGCGAACAGTCGGAACAAAGGCCTCAAGGCGGGAGTTTCCCTGCCATGTTTGAAGGCAGGTATTGGAAAACAGCCTGTGGACCAAACCTAGCCCACCAACTGTTTTTGTCAATAAAGTTATTGACACACGGTTGTGCTTACTGTTTCCATGTTACGTATGGTTTCATGGTGTTACAGCACCAGAGTGGAGTAGTTGGAACAGAAACATAAAGGCCTTTAAAACCTTATTAATTGTTTACTATTTGAAAAACTTTACAAAACAAATTGCCAACCCCTGCTCAAGAGGCCAGTACTGGAGTGAACAAATAACAAGCTCTTATGTTTTCTTTTTTGTGAGTAAAAGGATTAAAATTTTTATTTATTCACCATTTTTCTTTATGGATGTTCCTTTCTAGCTTACTGAGACTGTGTCTAGAGAAAACACATTGATCCATTTCTTTTCAACAGACCAAAGAAGGGAGTTTACTGGCTTTTCTCATGTTTATTTCCGCTAACAGTGGCAACTAGGCTTTTATTAATTCTTTTGTTCATGAGAGAAAAACAGCAAGCTGTTTTCGCAAAGAACATTAAAAAACAAGTGGTGAACAGAAGTGCGATACCAGATGAAGTCCAATAGGTGGCTGTATTTCTCAAAGTTTCAAAACCAGTCTGATGGTCTGATGCATGCAAATTTATATATATCTCAGTTTGCTGTTACCTCACTTTAATTCTGTGATGCCAGGATCATTAATTTTATGATAATGGGCTAAGTAGCCCAGAGAAAAAGAAAGTTTATCACCTAACCAGAGTATTTCATTTACTGTATCAGTGTTTCTAGTGTTCATTCAGCAGATTCGCAACCTATATTCATTCATATCCTTAGTCTGGTTAGGCACGCTGTGGTACCCTCTCAAATTACATGGAATGTGTACAGAAGAGTTGAGAATCTGTAGTGAGAGACCTAGAATGGCATCCTGGATGCACCATGGAGCAGCTGAATGAATTTGGAAGTTATTGGGTCCATTGGAGTAATTTAATCAGTTACAGTCATTAGAACTCCCGCTTCACAGTATCTTAGGAGATTATATATAGGATATATAATTTTTATCAATTATATCTTAATCTTTATCGATGTTTTATGCAATACCAAATGTTACTGTTACTCTTCTTTCCTCTTGTCTCAAATGTTTTTCACATTCTATTTCATTCTATCAGAAATATCTTTGGAAAAATCTCAGCTAACCACCTCTCTATATGATTTCTCTGATCTCACTGATTTTGAGTTCATTCTTATTCTTTTAGCACTGGCATTTAGACATCTGGAACCCTGTCATTCACAATTTTTACCCCAAGGATTTTTTTCTGACTATTTCTATACTTGTGTTTGTCTCCTACAATACCATTGTCCAAAATGGAATCTTGTTTTACTTCAAAGTACTATTTCAGTATCTTTTGTTTATGTTAGCATGATTTTTGTCAGACATGGTCTTTCTAGTCCTTATAAAATAGTGCCATCCCTGGGCTATTATTTTGATAAGTCAATGTACAGAAAATGAAATTTAGTAATTTGTAAACTATATAAGACATGGTACTAAAATTTTTAGTTGATAAAGTTCTACTTCCAGGAAGGTTACAACTGAATGTGAAATATAGTAAAAGGAGATAATTCTCTGTTAGAAGTCAGAACAACCTTATTTTAATCCTACTCACTTCATTACAGATATCCACTTCTTCTATCACTCTCCCGCTACAGAAAAATTAAAGAGCAGGTGTACATATGAAAAATGTTGTCAGGCTCCCTCATATCTCAGATACACGACTGTACTCCAGACTAGCCATGTAAAGTCATGTCATTATACAGCCCTCTTGCTCCTCCATACCTTTTGGCCTTACAGATTCATTCTGAAGTAGTATTCTGTTAACTCATCTTATGGGGAAGAGATTTCTACATTTTTTAGTTTCTGGAATACTGTGGCCTGTTTTGATCATTTTACCCAACACAGAATTTGAATAAGTACAAAGAGTTAAAAAACAAACAAACAAAGCCAAGAGCCTGTACTGATTAGACAAGGTCAGTGGAAAAGATTACAATTTCAGTGTTAAAAGATACTGAGTTGGAATATAAATGTCTACATTCGATGTAAATGCTAAGAGCAAATGGGACTTTATTCACTGAAGTTTTACTTGTGAAAACTTAGAAAGTTATAGTCATGTATTAATTAACAAACATTTATTTAATGCTTTTTATGTATCAGGCACTGCAGCAGATAACAGGGACATGGCAATAACCAAGACAGACGTAATCTCTGTCCTCATGGAGTGTATATGTTTTCTATAGTTGCTGTTACAACTACCACAAAATTTGCAACTTAAAACAATGCAAATTTAGTATTTTACAGTTCTGTAGGCTAGCAGTCCAACGTATGTCTCACTTGGCTAAAATCAAGGCTTTAGAAAGCCTGTATTTCTTTCTGGAATCCTTAGGGCAGGATCCCCTTTCCTGCCTTTTCCAGAGTCCAAAGGCTGTGCTTCTGGCCCCTTTCCTCTATCTTCAATACCAGCAACATGGTATTTCTCTCTTTGTCCTTCATCTCCTTTTTCCAATGACTATAGCCGTGAATCAAGATTGCCGGGAGAAATATCAATCACCTCAGCTAAGCAGATGACACCACCCTTATGGCAGAAAGTGAAGAGAAACTGAAAAGCCTCTTGATGAAAGTGAAAGTGGAGAGTGAAAAAGTTGGCTTAAAGTTCAACATTCAGAAAACGAAGATCATGGGATCTGGTCCCATCACTTCATGGCAAATAGATGGGGAAACAGTGGAAACAGTGTCAGACTTTATTTTTGGGGGGCTCCAAAATCGCTGCAGATGGTGACTGCAGCCATGAAATTAAGATGCTTACTCCTTGGAAGAAAAGTAATGGCCAACCTAGACAGCATATTCAAAAGCAGAGACATTACTTTGCTGACTAAGGTCCGTCTAGTCAAGGCTATGGTTTTTCCTGTGGTCATGTATGGATGTGAGAGTTGGACTGTGAAGAAAGCTGAGCGCAGAAGAATTGATGCTTTTGAACTGTGGTGTTGGAGAAGACTCCTGAGAGTCCCTTGGACTGCAAGGAGATCCAACCAGTGCATTCTAAAGGAGACCAGTCCTGAGTGTTCTTTGGAAGGAATNTGTGAGCAGCTTGGCACTCGCCAAACCTCAAGATTTTTTCAGCAAAGGAGTTTGTTTTCTCTGCCCCACCAAACACTTGTCTTCTTTGATTATGCCATTGTTCTTTCCAGGGAGATCTGATTTTAAAACAAAAAAACATGTTTTCTAACCAACAGGACACAGACATGTGCCAACACATATCTGATTCGAAAGCAATTCCTTGCTCAGTTTAAGCTTTGTTTTGAAGGGACAGGACAGAACATCGTCCCCAGCTGTCTGGAGCACGGGTTTGGCCCTGGGGAGGCTCCTGTGTTCCCTTCATCTTGGAAATCTGGCTAGAGGTGTCCAACGGAAATCCTGCCATGAGGGTCACACAGCTTCCAATCTGGAGGGTGAGGCGGGGCCAGTCGGCAACAGGATCATCTCTCTAAACAAGGAAGAACCAAAATACCCCTGTTTGTGGTGTTATCAAGCCCAGATGTGTCTTCACACACGAAGCGGCTCTAGAGACAAAGCCACTTCCGCGTTCAGGCCAAGGGTGATGCTGTCAACGTGGAAGCTGATAAGCAACCTGTCGCTGGATGAAATCTGTTTTGTTTTGTGGGGGTTTCTCTGTCTCAGGGAGCAGTTCTGCCATCCCTGGGTGTTCCCCTTCCTTACCCCACCTTTTCCTCGCTCCCAGGATGCTGCCCCCACCCACCTGGGATTCTCCCAAACTCTGTGTCCCCTAGATGTCCTCAGCCACCATCGCAGGGGCCAAATCACGCCCCGCTCCCACCCCAGATTGGAGGGAAAACTGCCTGGTGCATCCAGTAGCAGGAAACCTAGAAGGTGAGGGGTGACTCTCGGGTGTCTGGGCTTCTCTGAGACCCTCACAGAGGCACGGAACAGGGGCAGGGCAAAACTGAGATGGGGATGGATGCTCAGCTGTTCACAGATTAAGTCTTCACACACATATGGAGGCTCTCTGGGCTTTAGTGTCTCCTCGGAGCCACAGCGCCACCATGCCGTGCCTCTTGAGGCTCACGCGAGATGAGGCCGTGAGGCCATGTAGCTAAAGCTATGTGTGGAGAACCATCCCACCTTTCCTAGTAACACAAGCCTGGAGTTTGCTAGGCACAAGACTACTTACAGTAGACTGTGTTTCCACTGGTGCCTGAGTATGGCTGTGGGATTAGCCAGTAGAAGGTAAGCACAAGTGCTATGTGGAACTTCTGGAATTTTCCTTCACAGCCAGGACTTAAGTTCACACTTGGCCCACTTCTTTGTCCCACCTTCATGCTGTGATAAATTATGATAACCAGGCTCATGAATTGTTCCTCTCCATCCCCATTAGTCAATCCCTGGCCACAAAGCCCAGTACTTTATGTACAACATGACATTCACCTTCCCAATTACTCTACCATGAAGACACCTTATCCCCATTTTACAGATGAGAAAACTGAGGCTCAGTGCAGGAGCTGTTGTGCGATTTGAACCCATGTCATAGAGACTCCAAAGCCACGTGCAATTTTCATTCATTCAGTGAACACTAATTGAATGCTTTCCATGAGTTGGGCTCAGAATGGGGCCCTGGAGACAGCCATGAGCCACACCCACAAAGAGCTGTGGGTACCAGCTTCGGAGAGGGTGCCAGATTGTGGTCCCAGGCTTCACTCTCCTCTCCGCTTTCCTCTCAGAGCCAAGTGATAACAATTGTCAGCCCTACAGACTGTTAGACCAATCATCCGATTCTCCCACCTTGCCACCTGTGGGCACCTGGGTGGGTGAGAGAGCATCTTTCCTGCTTCCTCTGGGATGAGACAGGAGCCCCTTGGAGGGATGCTGCACACTGGCCGTGTGGCTTCTGGGGTATGTCTCCTGGACCACCATCCCACAGGGGACCGGAGAGCTGTGAGCATGTGCAGCACCCCATAAGATGTAAATGGAGACACCCCAGATCACACAGATGCAGAACTGCTTGGTATTCAGCATTCAACTCCTCAAAACCTCTCCTGACTTGCGAGCTGTCTGAGTCAGGTTCATCCACTCGGTCCTGTCCTCTGTGCCAGCCAAAGTACAGCAGCTCAGCACCTTAAGAATGCCCTGCTTCTGGTCCCAGAATTTTCTCCTGAGCCACTGACACCTATCCTGCAACTTCTGATGTGTGTGCCAGGAAAGACAATAGTCTCAAGAGCAGCCTGGCCTGAGAAAGATTGTAAAGTGCCCTCAGACTGCAAAGATGCCAAAATGTAAAAGTGTCATGGTAGGGTCCATCAGGTAGGACAAGAAGGGAAGAGGGTGGGTGCCATTTTCAGCAGAGACTGGCCAGACAGTGCCCAGTCCTCCCCAGGTGGGCTGGCTGGGCCATGCCAAGGTTTGTTGCGGGAGGGAGGGGTCACTGGGGTCAGAATTCTACTGGCTTGGTGACCTTCACTGACCTTCCTTCTGTTTCCTTGTGTGAAATGGGGTCTATAATATCCAACTCATACGGTGCTTGTGAGGCTTCAGTGAAAATGCATAGGAAAAAATGTGAGTGTAAATGCTTAGCAAATATGGGAGCCTCCACGTGTCTGGTGGTCAGGAGGTCAAGAGGTGACATCAAACAGGCCTGCCCCAGCTCTGGCAGCCTTTGTTCTTAATCCCTCCACAGATAACAAGGCAGTCGTGGAGCCCACCTTGAGGGGCTGAGAGGGTGAATGAGGGAAGGCTGCCTGGGGGAAGAGGACAGTCCATGGGCGGCAGCCAGAGTTCCTGCTGCCCTGGCACGGCCTCTTTCCCCTGCTCCTCCTGAGCGGACGCCACCATCCTGGCCCCTTCGCCTGATCAGCTCGGAGCGAGGGCCTCAGTCACCAGCACGTCTACCCACTGCCCCAGCCGGGCCTTCGCGACCTCTGTCAGCTGCTCCCAGTTCTTCCCAACCTATCAGATCTCCAGCTGATCAGCTCCCTGAGCTCAGGGACCAAGGTCAGAGGCAGAAATAAAGACACAACAGTTTCGCTGTCTTCAGTCACATCAGCTGTTGTGGGGAAGGGCAGTAAAACAAAGATGAGATAGTAGGTCTGACGTAGAAACCGAGTGGGGTGACCGGGGAGCAGCTGGCAGTCTCTGGAGCCAGGCAGACCTAGGTGCTATCTGCATGCCCCTGAACCAGTCCTCTCTCCTCCTGGAGCCCTTCCCTCTGGGCTCAACACAGCAGTAATTATTACCATCCGTGGTGTTATCTCAGGCTTGTATGCAGTCTTGGAGCATTGCTCATTCAATGGACGTGAATTTGAGCAAACTCTGGGAGATAATGAAGGAGAGGGAAGCCTGGAGTGCTGCAGTCCATGGGGTCGCAAAGAGTTGGACACGACTGAGTGACTGAACAGCAAGTCTTGTAAGTGCAGATGACCCAGGCCTTCATCCTGAGCCCAATGCTCTTCTCTCCCATCCCTGGACCTGGGTGTCTCACCAGCTCATGACTCTAATCCCATTCAAGGTCTGCTCCCAGATGGTCCAGCTGGGCTTTTGCCCTGAACATAGACGTACTCAACCCACCGTGAGCTAGTCATTGCCCTGAGCTCTGATACCTATCTCTACATTAGCGTGCTCAGAACTGAACCTCTGGGCCATCCCAAGCGTGGACCACGCACTGTGGATGCATCTATGAAAAGAGAAGGGCCCTAGCCTCCTGGGAAGGGGTACCCCAAATCCTCGGGGGTGGGAAAAGACTGCACAGGAACTGCTGAACGTGTCTCAAGATCACTGAGCTGCAAGGGTGATGTGGGAGCTGGAGTCCTGCCACAGCTCACTGTCCCTGATTGTGCCAGGAGAGGGTCCCTGCTTCCATGTTGCGGTCAGCCCTCCTCTGCCTCCCACCCTGGACCTCAGGATTTCATCTCTTTCCAGGCAACAGAGATGTAGGGATATAGGAATCCACCACCTGGGGTTCCAGGGAACACTGCTACCTATTTCCCACAGAGAGTGAACCTCCCCTAAAGGTGCCCTGTATTCACCCAAGCACTTCAGCTAGCCCACGATCCTCGGGTCTCCCAATTTACCCACCAGCATCACACACCCCAGCTGCATCCTTCCTCAGTGAGTTATTTTTCCCTTATTGGAAAGTCACAATAGTAATACATTTTAGTTGCTAAAAGTTTATGATAAAGAAACAAACAGGAAAGAGGAAAAGTCAGTCCTCAAACCACACCCTTCCACCCTCCCCACCCCTGTCCCACAGAGCTCTGCCCCCCGTGGAGGTTTCCCTGCACAGGCATGTGTGTGCATCTTCATGAATGCACGTGCAGGACTTTAAACAATACAAAAAGGGTCCTGCAATGCTGTGCTTCTGTATCTTGCTTTTATTTTCACTTACTAAGCTGGGAGCATTTTTCAGGATCAGAGCGGAGGTTTCATCACCAGCTGTATAATTCTTTGTCATGCGGCCACCTTCCTGCCTCGGGACACACAGGAAGGACGTACCTCCCTTGTGACCCTGCTGTCTTCTCATGCTAGAGGAGACACCGAGGCATGGGACACCTTAGGTATTTTTCAAGGAAAGATTCCTAAAAGGGGAATTTCTGAGTCACAAGGAGCATGCATTTTAAATGTGGCTAAGTCTGCCCAGGTCGCCTTCCCGCTGGCAGCAGGTACCATGCCGGTCCCGTGTCTGTGGCACCAGGGACCTGCATCCCCGGCAGTGCACCCCTTCCCATCCTTTCAGCTCTGGCCCCAGTGGCTTCTTCCAGGGACTGGCGAACTTAGGGACATATTTTACTGTTCAATGGCTAAGAGCGTGTCTCCTTCTCTGGGTCACCCCTTCCTCTTCTTTGCCCATTTTTCTCTACTGGGTTGGACATGTCTTACTTGCGGGCTCACAGAATTCCTTTAGATGTTGTACTATTAATTTCTTGTCCATTTTACATGTTTTAAATATTTTCTTGAGTTAAGTATCTTTTAACTTGGTTTCTCGTGTAATTTTGCCATGTATGGGCTTTTTTTTTTATGGAGTCATATCTATCAACCTTTTATTTTATAGCTTTTGCATTTTGTGTCTGGCTTGGGAGGATCCTCCAAGATCTTGAAAATATTCTCCTTTCTTTTCATCCATTGGTTTTATAGCATCTTTAATAGGTTCCATGATTTTTTTAAATAGGTTTTACGGTGTTTTTACCTTTTACAGCCTAGATTCTTCTGAAACACATTTTGCAGATGTGACACTCCCTTTCTTGGGAAATCTGAAGCTCCAATGTCCATCTTCCAACCCACCCATTCCGTCACTCATGCTCTCCACAGCATTTTGAATCCTCCTGTTAAGTCGTTTCAGTTGTGTCCAACTCTGCAATTTCAGAAGAGCCACCAGGCTCCTCTGTCCATGCGATTCTCCAAGCAAGAGTCCTGAAGTGGGTTGCCATGTCCTCCAGGGGGTTGTCCTGACCCAGGGATCGAACCAGCATCTCTTATGTCTCCTGCATTGACAGCCAGGTTCTTCATCACTAGCACCACCTGGGAAGCTGCCTCAAATGCTGAGGGCACAGCAGAGCCTGTTCTCACAGGAGTCACGTCAGGAGAAGATGACAAGGAGCAAAGAACAAACACACAGTTAGCTAGCACTATTTCAAGTACTATCGTGGGAAATGCAGTAGGGATGGAGTGTTAACACAGAGGTGGTATTTTAAATAACGTGGTCACAACAGACTCCCTCAGAGGACAGCCAAAGCCTGAGATGCTGATAATGCAAGGGAGGTGCTGCTGGATCCCCGGGAAGACAGCTCAGGACAGAGGCAGCGGCAGGTGCAAGGCCCCGACAGGAACCCATTTCTTCAGGTCAAGGAAGGCTGTGCTCCAGGTGGATGCTGGGGAGGGGTGGTGGGCAGGATTACCGGGCCTTGGAGGCCCCTGGGAAGGGGCAGCTTTCGCTCAGTTATTGGGAGTCTTCGGTGGTAACCTTTGGTACATGTGATGTACTGGGGGGATGGGGGCAGGCAGGTGGCCTATGTGAGTGCAGGGGGCCCCTCAGGCCTCGGTCCTACCCTGCACTCTCACTTCTGTGGTCTGCATAGCCACTGATGTGCAGTGTCACACCCGGCCCTGTGCCTGGCACATGGGGAGCCCTCCGCGGACATCTGATAGACCTAAGTTGAGCCTCACACAGCACGTGCTGATGCGAGCTCCTTCACTCCCTACCCAGGCTCTAGAAAAGGAATTGGGATGGAGGCTGGTCACTGGCTGGCCGCAGAGGGGCAGTAAACCTGCCACCGCCCGAACCAGCAGAGGCTGAGCCATCCCCTCCACACGGTTCCCTGCACTTGGGATGCTGTGATGGCGGGTCACCCAGGTGATGGCACCTGTGCCTCCTCACAGCCTGGAAGGGTCTGCAGAGCTGGCCAGGATGAGGAGGGACTCGGGAGCCAAATGAGGAGGCAGAGCGGGCAGGGCTGACCTAGAGCTGTGCCTGAGGCCCGTCCTGAGAGGAAGCAGGAAGGGGCAAGGAGGTGCTCAGTGTGGAGGAGGGGAAGAGGAGGGGCTGGCCCCAGGGAGCGGGCAGGGACTCAGAGAAGTGGAGAGACAAGGAGCAACCCCTCAATATCACATCTTCACCAAGGGCTCGTGACACCAGGCTGAGGAGTCAGCTGGACTGAGCCCACCATTAACCTATGTCAGTTTGGCATCCCGCTCTACAGAGAGGCATCGAGGCCCTTTCCCAGGGGCAGGTCCAAGGGCCAGAGACCAGCCCAGAGGGCCAGGGAAGCCTCCCAGTCCCATCGACCTGGATGCTGAGATTTTAGCCAGGCCCTCACCTCTGTGCCTCTTTTCATTTCTTTGTTAAGTCTTTTCCTTAAGAGGTGCCAAACTAAAGCCTTCTAAAGCCTATGGTTTTTCCAGTAGTCACAAACAGATGTGAGAGTTGGACTATTAAGAAGGCTGAGTGCCAAAGAATTGATGCTTTCTAACTGAGGTGTTGGAGAAGACTCTTGGGAGTCCCCAGGACAGCAAGGAGATCAAACCAGTCAATCCTAAAGGAAATCAACCCTGAATACTCATTAGAAGGATTGATGCTGAAGCTGAAACTCCAATGCTTTGGCCCCCTGATGGGAACAGCCGACTTATTGGAAAAGACCCTGATGCTGGGAAAGATTGAGGGCAGAAGGACAAGGGGATGACAGAGGATGAGATGGTTGGATGGCATCAGTGATTCAATGGACATAAGTTTGAGCAAATTCCAAGAGAAAGCAAAAGAAAGGGAAGCCTGGAGCACTGCAGTCCATGGGGTTGCAAAGAGTCAACAATGAAGCCATCTTCATCCGTCCTCAGCCAGGGAGGGAAGGGTGGAACCAGCAACAGAGGTAATCAGGGTAACTGGGCCAAGGGTCCTTTGGAGAAAGAGAGCCAAGCCAGGAGCTCAAGGTCCAAGAACTGGGAGCTCAGGATGACCTTGCTTGGGCAGACGCAGATGAGCCCGGTAGGAGGGGAGGCCTGGGAGCCAGAGAGCATGGAGACAGGAGAGTTCCAGGGCCAAGCTTTCTTGGTCCTGCTTCCCACGGAGGGTCAGGTCATCATTCCTGGATGAAGCCACCATCTCTCCCCACCAGGAGGCCTGTGTGGAAGGGAGCATTGGGAGTGAAGTGGGCGGCAGGGCCTCCAGGGCAAAACCACCTAAGCTCTGGTTGACACCCAAAGGTGAGAGGCATGTGGGAGCAGGCAGGATGAAGCAGAAAGAGTCCTAGTCCTGGACATCACAGGTCACGGCCGCAGGATGACGAAGGCAGATGCCCCAGACAGTGGCTCTCACCTGCTCTCAACCTGTCGCTGTTCTCCTCTGCCACAGCCGTGGGCTTTAGTCCCTGAATGCAGACACACTTATGTTTAGGTCTCTGGGACTAATGATGACCTTGATAGAGAAGGATACAGATGCTCCAGACTAACATTCTAGAGCTCAGAACCATTCAGCCATCTCTCCAGAGGCCTGACCATGGTCCACAGGGCTAAGGATGCTGGCCCCCCATCACCCTCTTCAGCCTTAAGGCCCCTCAGAAGTTTCCAGACACCCACCCCCAACTCCCTCCCTTGAAGTCTTGATCTGGCAATTCTTCCCCTCTATTACCCTTCCTGCAGAGTTTTGATGCCTGGCTTCCTCTCATCTTCCCCTCTCTGGCCTGGTGAAGCCCTTCCTAGAATGCCTCCACCCTCTGCAATATTCCCTTCCCACAGTACATACAGCCTGTCATGCTTTGCACCACATATTATTAACTACAAATATTCGTTTGTTACTAGCTAGTTAGCTGGCTGGTTACTCAGTTACTTGGTTCCTGGTTTATGCTCACGCCTCTGCCCCAACTTGCTCATAAGGACCGAGGGCAGAGACCTTGCTTGTCCTGCTCAGGACAGTATCTCTCTGCTCAGCACAAAATGGCACAAAGTTGTTGTTGATGAATGAATGACTGCATCTACTGGACGCATGTCCCCTGCACACAAACTGAACTTGCCAGCACAGGGCAGCTCAGATGAATAAGACAGGTTTCCCCCTTCCAGGAGTTCCCGTTGGTGGTGTCACGCTGTTGTCAGCCTCTCCCCAACCCAGAAACTCAGCCTTGACAAACGGCCTTATTCTTCTTACTTCCTGCACCCCAAATCCCACCCCTCCACATCTGACTTAGTTCTGGGGGTGCCTGCAGAGACTTTTCTGAGGCCCTAACCTTGCTGCTCCTGGAAGCTCCATTCATCCATGGTTGGAAGTAACCTCCGGTAAAAACAGCCTTGGGGTGAATGGTAGGGATGGGGAAGACTCCCCTGGGGCAGCAGAACTTGGGGGCCCTTTACGAAAATCTGGCAATGCAACCTAGACACTTCCGCAGCTTTAGCTCAGTTTTTTTCAGAGTATGAGGCCACTTGACTCCAATCTCTATGGCTCACAAAGAGGTCGGAAGAGGCTGTAAGCCCATGGAGACAGGGACCCCGTCAATGATGTTGCTTCCACTACAAGAAACAGAAAAACCAATCGGAAGTGGCACTGAGGCTGGAGGACGGGAAGCACGTGGCTGATCATTTCAGCGATTCAGTGACATCAGCCTGAACCTGGATTCTTTCCATGTTTCAGTTCAGTTCTTCAGTATGAGAACTTTGTCCTAGGCTAGCTCCCCTCGTGGTTTCAAGATAGCTGCCAATTTTCTAGTCATGACACACAGACACCACACAGGGAGAGAGAAGGCAACTCTTTTAATGTGTGTCTCTCTCTTTATTTTCTTTGTTTTTAATTTTTGGCCTCTCAGTATGTGAGATTTTTATTTCCCAAACTGGGAATTGAGCCAGCACCCCTTGCATTGGAATCTTGGAAACTTAACCATTGGACCACCACTAAAGTCCCTAATGTGTCTCTTTGGTCAGTGGGAAATCTCTCCTGGAAGCTCCTCCCCCAGCTCAGTTCCCCTCACGTCCTATTGGCCAGAATTGTGTCACAAGCCTCCTTTACACCAATCACTGACAAGGAGTCTGGGATTACTCGTGTTTGGCTGAGAATAATCAGGATTTATGCTTGAACCACAGGTGGAGGAGGCATGCCTATCTGCGGGCTAAACTGCTTCAGTCCTGTCTGATTCTTTGCAACCCTATGGACTGTAGCTTGCCAGGCTCCTCTGTCCGTGGGATTCTCCAAGCAAGAATACTGGAGTGGGTTGCCATGCCCTCCTCCAGGGAATCTTCCCAACCCAGGGATTGAACCTGCNTCAGTCCTGTCTGATTCTTTGCAACCCTATGGACTGTAGCTTGCCAGGCTCCTCTGTCCGTGGGATTCTCCAAGCAAGAATACTGGAGTGGGTTGCCATGCCCTCCTCCAGGGAATCTTCCCAACCCAGGGATTGAACCTGCGTCTCTTAGGTCTCCTGTGTTAGCAGGTAGGCTCTTTATCAGTAGTGCCACCTGGGAAGCCCTAGAGGAGGCATGGACACCAGCAAATCCAAGTCCTACCAGTAAGGAAGACAACTACTGAGGGACTGGCCTCCAGGGCAGAGAGAAAAAGGTGAAGCTTTAGAACCGCGGTGTCCCACAGCCCACAGGTCCCAGCACAGTGGGTGTGTGGAAGACTAAAAACCCAGCCCTTGTCTGGCTAGACTCCTGGGTGACCACACAGCAACACACACCTGAAACAACACTACAGAGTGTGGACCCCAGCCAGAGCCAGAGCTGCAAATTAACAGCCAAGGGGGCTTGTGAATCAGACTGGATGCCTCACCCTCTGGGCCAGTGCTGTCTGGTATGGAGCGCAGGGCTCCACAAGCATTTTGTCAAAGGAGTGCCCACAGGAGAGAGTAAACGCTGGCCTCCACTCAGAAACCAGGGCCTCTGCCTCCCTAGAGGCACCAGCCCAAGCAGCTGTGGGCCTCTCCCAGGCCCCCAGGAAAGACAGGCGTCTCCCTAGGTCGTCAGTGAGAACTGACCCGCTCCCTGGAACTGCATCCATTTGCTGCCAGAGCATCTTCTCAGCCTTTCACAGGCGGGCGGCTTCCCTGAAATCCGGAGGCCCTCACCCTGCCACGTGGCTCCACAGCATGGGAAGAGGCAGAAAGCCTCTGCTCTGGTCGCATCTCCCCACACCATTAGCCGCTGTTGATGGGAAGTCAAATGACCCTTGTGTGGGAGATGGCAATGTGGAGGAATTTATGTGCTTTCAGAGCCCGCTTTCCCATCTCATCATCTGCTCTTAGCTCAGGGCTGAATTAGAGCTACTTCTTTCCGACTCCCAGCTGCAGTGTCATTTGATGTTTAAGAGAAGCCCAGGAAGGCAAAAGAACAGCCCCCAGATGGGCCAAGATGTTGCAGTCTTCAGAGATTTCAGGATGAAATCAGGTGGAGGAATGGAGGAAATCTGGAACCGGAAGCTCTTTTTAATTTTCAAATTAGTTTCTTATCATTCAATTTGAGCTCATTCAATTTGCTTTACAGCTCTGTGAGACAGGCGGCCAGGGATTTTCATGTCCATATGACAGATGAGAAAATTGAACGACTTACCCAGGTTCCCGCTTTGGGTGAGTGACAGAAATGAGATTGGGATTCTCCCAGCCCTATATATCCAGACAAAATTATAATTTAAAAAAAAGCATGCACTATCATGTTCATACTAGCACTGTTCACAATAGCCAAGACATGGAAGCAGCCTAAATGGATGCCATCAACAGAGGAATGGATAAGGAAGATGTGGTACATATATATAAGAGAATATTACTCAGCCATAAAAAAGAATGAAATAATGCCATTTGCATCAATGTGAATGGACCTAGAGATGATCATACTGTGAAGTAAGTCAGACAGAGAGATAAATGCTATATGATATTACATATATGTGGAATTGGAGAAGGAAATGGCAACCCACTCCAGTGTTCTTGTCTGGAGAATCCCAGGGACGGGGGAGCCTGGNCAATGTGAATGGACCTAGAGATGATCATACTGTGAAGTAAGTCAGACAGAGAGATAAATGCTATATGATATTACATATATGTGGAATTGGAGAAGGAAATGGCAACCCACTCCAGTGTTCTTGTCTGGAGAATCCCAGGGACGGGGGAGCCTGGTGGGCTACTATCTATGGGGTCGCACAGAGTCAGACACGACTGGAGTGACTTAGCAAAATATAACACAAATGAACTTATCTATGAAACAGAAACAGACTCAGAAACAGAGAACAGACTAGTGGTTGCTGAGGGTGAGGGAGGGATGGATTTGTAGTTTAGGATTAGCAGATGCAAACCACTCTATACAGAGTGAATAAGCAACAAGGTCCTACTGTATAGCACAAGGAACTGTATTTACTATCCTGCAATAAACCATAAATGGAAAAGAATATGAAAAATAATGTATATATATATATATATATATATATATGAGTCACTTTGCTATATAGCAGAAAATGACACAACACTGTCAATCAACTATACCACAATAAAATAAATTTTTTAAGAAAGGAATCATCCCAAGCCTGGTTTGTTCAGTTATACCACTCATGATGCCCTGTGGGTGAACAGATCCTGCACTGGGAGGGGAGCTGAGGTGGTTTTCTCCGCTCAGGTTCCTCCAACAAATACTCCATTGTCATGAGACTCTTTCTCAAGGCAGCAGGCTGTCCTCTCAGTTGGTTAAAGCCTCACCAACCAGGCTGGCTGATGTACTCTTGATGGTGAGGCAGCACACTGAATTTAGCTACCGAGGCCCTGTTTGAAATGTAAGATTGTGACAGATTTTTAGCAATATATTTGCAGAGGATCAGCAGAGGTAGAGGAGTCACTTGTGACTGGTTGAAACCTTCTCTTGTCAAGGGTTCCCCAGATGGTGCTAGTGGTAAAAACCCGCCTGCCAATACAGGAGATGGAAGAGATGCAGATTCAGTCCTTGGGTTGGGGAGATCCCATGGAGGAGGACATGGCAGCCGACTCCAGTATTCTTGCTTGGAGAATCCCATGAACAGAGGAGCCTAGCGGGCTATGGTCCATAGGGTCGCAGAGAGTTGAACACAACTGAGGCGACTTAGCACGAATGCATGCACTTGTCAAAGACAGCTGAAGCAGGGCTCTGCCCACTTGGCTCATCAACAGAAAGGATGCAAAGTCTATCTCCTTGAGATGCCAAGAGCCCCAAGACTCCCAGCCTGCTGGCACTGCACTTGCTGGGCAGCTGACCCTCTGAAGGACATGTGCTCCTTGGATTGATAAGGCAAGACCCAGTTCCAGCATCCTTGGCACCCCATGGTTAGGGGCTGTTCCAGTGCCTGCTGGGACCCAAGTACCGGGCCCCATCTCACCACCTTCAAAACCCAGGCAAAGTCCACCCCCTCCATCCCGAGCCTCCCTGAATGCCTATCACCCTTATTCTTGGACCATCTTGGGCCAATTCAGGATTTTAAATCCCACTGTTGTTCAGACAACCCTTGGATCTGAAACTCTAGTCGTGGACTCTCTTGATCTCCAGTCCCCCTCAACCCCATCTCCAGACTGGAAATCTCCCATGGCCTAAGTTGCAAAACTGTCCATAGTGGCCACAACCAGCTTCTGCACCTGTGCCTTCCTCTGGGAATGATGGTAAACGCCCCACCGCCAGCTCCAGTCACCACTCCACTCCCAGTCTGCTCCCCAGGCCAGTCCAGACCCCTGGGAGCCCCAGGAGCTTTGATTTCAGTCTCCAACATCTCCTTCCCTCCCCCATACCCTCTTTCCCAATAGGGACACCTCTCTTTGCACCAAAACTTATCATCCTGGGTCCCATTGCCTGAGCGGTCTCCCAGCTGAAAAGGGAACCCACCGTAATATGTTAATGACTGCCCAGATCATAAATACTTCCTTATGTTACTAAAGATTTGTAGAGAAATGCCTTATTCAAAGGAATGAACAAAATGGATGAGGTGGCTGCTAGCAGAGGCACCACGGTAGGGGCAAGGGTCTTTTATCCCTCCACCCTTCTGCCCTTGGCCAGCTCCTGGCATGGCAGTAAAGAGCAAAGGACCAGAACCTTACATCCTGATCTCCCCAGCTCTGCTCAACCTGGGCCTAGAGAAGATGAGGTTGCCAAGGCCGGAGTCCCTTGAGCTCAGAATTCAGAATTTGGACCTTTCAAAATCTGAGCCCATTTAGACTCCAGAAAACACAACTTCCAGGCTAGGAAACACAACTTGCAGGATAAAATGTAAAGCATCTCCTGAAAAGATCCTGCTGGACATCCCAGGGCCTGTGAGGAGTTCTGGGTACAGGCGTGATCAACCTATGGAGCAAATTCCCTCCGCATTATGCACACACCACAGTTCAGGAGAAGTTTCACACAGCGCGGCCCTGGTTCAACGAGCTGGAAAATGCTCTGAGTCACAGAGAGACCCCAGAGGCAATCAGCCCCTCCCTGCCTCCCTTATAGGCCTTTCTCTGCAGAAAAACCTGCACTAGAGGAAGCTGGCAGTGTGTGTCAGTTGTTCAGTCATGTCTGACTCTTTGGGGCCCCATAGACTGTAGCTTGCCAGGCTCCTCTGTCCATGGAATTCTCCAGGCAGGAATACTGGAGTGGGCTGCCATGCCATTCTCCAGGGGATCTTCCTGACCCAGGGATTGATCCTGCATCTTCTGTACTGCAGGCAGATCCTTTACCCTCTGAGCTGGCAGTGAAAGTGAAAGTTAGTCAGTCGGGTCCGACTCTTTGCGAACCCAGGTACTGTACCCTGCCAGGCTCCTCTGTCCATGGAATTCTCCAGGCAAGAATACTGGAGTGGGTTGCCATTCCCTTNCTGCAGGCAGATCCTTTACCCTCTGAGCTGGCAGTGAAAGTGAAAGTTAGTCAGTCGGGTCCGACTCTTTGCGAACCCAGGTACTGTACCCTGCCAGGCTCCTCTGTCCATGGAATTCTCCAGGCAAGAATACTGGAGTGGGTTGCCATTCCCTTCTTCAGGGAATCTTCCCAACCTAGGGATTGAACCCAGATCTCCCACATGGCAGGCAGATTCTTTACCAGCTGAGCCATGGGCTGGCCTCAAATCCCAGCAGTGCTCCAATCAGATTCATTCTTCAGCTCCCGTCTGAGGTGCCCTCAGCCCCCAGGGCAGCCAGGTTCCTGCCCCATGTCTGCCCACCTCATCTTCCCACTCCTCCATCCCTGGGCTGTGGCCCGACCACCCTTGGGATCTCTACAATAACAGTGGGCCACCCACAACCCATCCAGGTCCATCAGGGATGAGGCTTCATCTTCCCCAGGCTTTTCTTCCTCCTAAACTAGACCTGTGCTGTCGCAGCAAGACCACTTTGCCCCCAGAAGCTGGAAGCCTCCCTGGAGGAGGAGGCAAGACTTCCTGCGATGGAAGGACCCCCACTGAGTCCTAGAATCCTTTGCACTCATCCCAACCTACCTCACAGGTCACAGGAAAAGGAAGATTCTCCTAAATAACTGCTCCTTTTCCAAATTCATCACCACCCGAGATTCTCGTTCCCCTGGAGGCCCTGGGCTCACAACAAACACTCCTTCCCATGGCTTGTGCCTATGCCCCATCAGAGTTGAGAGCAGATTCTGCATCTCCGTCTGGCCTGGCATTTGACTAGAGGACCCAGCAAGGAAGGATCCAGCTCCTCTGAAGTCCTCAAGAGGAAGGATGCTTAAAGAAGCACAATAGTAAGGTGGCCTCTCAGATGCCTCTCTGGGTCTCACTTCAGGAATGGAAGACTCCAGTTGCTGGAAACACCCACACTCCACCCATCCCATAGTCAGCTCTCTCTGCCTGACTCACCCCCCATAGGATACCCCCTCTAGGACAGGCCCCCTTCCTCTGCAGGACTGTAGGGCTATGACCAATGGATTGGTGTATCCTCAACGCCCCTTTTAGGCTAGACCCAGGCCTTTGTGGTGACTGCCTGGCAACTGGACACCTTCTGCCCACTCTTGCATCTGCCCTTCCCTTTCATAGGGGTGTGCCTTCAGAGTGCTCCCACAAACTCCCCACAGACAAACCTTCTCTCCACCGTAGTGGGCTCCAAGGGGACACCGCCTGTGACATGTGCCAAGCAGGAGATGGAGAAAGGGCCATTTGATAAAAATTGGTCTCTTCCAATGTTTCCATGCAAAGATCTGGAGAGCACATTTTGGTCCCCTGTGGGGAGACTTCCAATTCCCCACTGAACAGGAATCCTGTTCTTTGTAGCCCAGACCCACAATCTCAGTCAGTACGTTCACGTGTGCTCACTTGCTCAGTCATGTCCAACTCTGTGACCCCGTGGACTGTAGCCCACCAGGCTCCTCTGTCCATGGGATTTCCCAGGCAAGAATATTGGAGTGGATTGTCAGTTCCTTCTCCAGGGATCTTTCTGACCCAGGGATTGAACTCATGTCTCCTGCATTGGCAGGCGGATTCCCTACACCAGTGCCACCTGGTTGAGGAATAAAACAGTCCAGGATAAGCTGGGGCCCTCTGCCTGGGCCAACAGAAACAGAAGAGCCTGGAAGAAGGCACATTTCTGAGGGCCAGGGTCCTGCCCAATGGCTAATGTGGCACGTTGGTACGTCTTGCCATCCGAATAGAAGAGTAGCTTGTATTCCCTTGAAGGCGGGGTGGAAGCAAGCAAAGTGGCCAGAGGGGGAGTGGAAGTCCTGTTTCCCCCACCCCACCCACCCGCCATGCTCTGATTTGAAGTTGAGCCTGGGCATCACCAAAATAAAGTTTCCGAGATTATTATTAAGTGGACAATGACTTTAGTCCTGGGAAAGTGAAAGTGAAAGCTGATCAGTTGTGTCCAACTCTTTGCAACCTCATGAACTGTACAGTCCATGGAGTTACTGGGGTGGGTAGCTTTTCCCTTCTCCAGATCTTCCCAACCCAGGGGTTGAACCCAGGTCTCCCGCATTGCGGGCAGATTCTTTATCAGCTGAGCCACAAGGGAAGCCCAAGAATACTGGAGTGGGTAGCCTATCCCTTCTCAAGGGATTCTTCCTGACCCAGGAATTGAACTGGGTTCACCTGCATTGCAGGCAGACTCTTTACCAACTGAGCTATCAGGGAAGCCCTTGGTCCTGGGAGCCTCGGTTTACTTCACTATGACATCGCAGCAGTGGCCCCACCCTGCCTACCTGGCACCTGAGTGAGGATGTGCTGAGAAAAATGTGCCAGCCATGAGGAGGTGTGCAAGAACAGATGCCTCCTATTACGGCGATGCTGAAGTGTTTCCCACAAGCTGGTCTACTCCCCTCTAGATTTTCTCCTCTCGGCAGGCTAGGATCAAGCTGCACAATTGGGCTTCCTCCAGCCCACGGAACCAGCCGGGACACAGGTGTTCCCCAAAGCTGGCCTGATGAACAGTCTGGGTTGAAAAGATTGCCACACACGCTTTCATTTTCTTCCAAGGGCCCAGGCAAACAGACAGATAGGAGGGTCAGTTTGACATGGAATCCAGCCCTGCTGTTAGGAGACTTCCCGTGGCATTCTTCTCCATAATTACCTCATTCCTTTGTCCTAACACCCACATCTAGCCTGTTGATTTCTGTGATGTTTGTGGTTGGGCTGAAACTTGGAGGGGAGAAGAAAAGGGAGACTTTTCTTGTACACGGGACACCTGTGGATTTTATAAATAGTCCACGGTACCCAGGGTACCGCTCCTCAACATACAGACCGGGCACTGCACTAAAATGCCCAGCTGGGGGCTGTGGAGGGCTCCAGTCCAGGCTGCAGCCCACTGGTCAAGCCCTGTGCCCAGAGGGCATCTTTCTCATTCTTACAAAGATGCTCCATAGGTTAGCAGTGCCTTTGGTGGTGTTTTAAAGAAAAAGAAGCTGACGCTCAGAGAAGCTAAGTAACTTGCTCAAGGTCACACAGTAGGCAGGTGATGGAGCCAGGACACCATTTCATCCCCATCTGACTGCACCCTGCTGGTTTATGCCTGACCCAGTCATACACTTTGGCACCCAGATCACCCCTCACATGATGTGTTAGAGATCTTTTGAGTCCAAGTAACAGAGATCAGACCAGTCAAAGAAGGAAAACAAACAAACAAACAATAGAAGGATGCTGAGAGGCCTGGTAGAATCTGAAGAAAGAACTAGCGATCCCAACAGGAAGACCCAGGGGACAGAATTCAGGAATGTCCGGCTACAGCTCCGAGGACCCAAAGGTGGCAGTTCATGACCTTCCATCCAGAACTCTGTCACTAACTTGATTTGGTTTCCAGTCCTTTGGTTAAATTCCCCCCCCCCTTTTTTTTTTTTTGTTGGCACATGATTGGGCAGCTTGGGTCAAATGTCTGCCTTTGCTTTGATGGTTTCCTGGGGTTGGGTTCTCATGAGAGTCATGACAGCCAGCAGCCTATAGCTCACAGAACAGCTGCCACATCAGTGGCCTCAGACTCAGCAAGAGGGGCCCTTGCCCTGGGCTCCACGCTTCAGAGTGCTACACATTTAACACACACACACAATTGTAATAGATCCTTTTGAAATTTTTTAGAGAAAAAATACTTTTCTGAAGACACAAAACTTGAGATTTTTGTATTCTTATATTTATCATAATTCATATTTTTTGATGGAAATACTTTCAAATTTTGTGCACTTTAAAAACAATTACGGGGACTTCCCAGGTGGCCCAGTGGCTAAGATTCCTCGTACTCCCAGTACAGGGGGCCCGGGTTCTATGCATAGTCAGGAAACCAGATCCCGCATGCCGCAACTATAGGTCGAAGATTCCACATGTGCAACTAAGATCTGGCACAGCCAAATAAATAAATATTAAATACAATTACATTTTCTTTTCAATCCTTCAGGTCAGAGCTGGCCAATTTTTTTCTTAAAGATTGGTATAAAAAATACTTGAGGCTTGGAGGCAATATAATCTGTCATAACTACTATTACAGTGTAAAAGCAGCTATGAATAAAATGTAAATAAATGTGTGTGGCTGTGTTCCACTAAGGCTGTATTTGCAAAAATGGTCTGTTTACATGTTGCTTCACGTGTAAGATGTTTTTTAGAGTGTTGTTTAGTTATTTAGTTAATTTATTTAGTTAATTAGTTATTTAGTTAATTGTTTAGTTATTAAGCCAAGGCCAACCCTTTTCCAACCCCAGAGGACCCACCAGGCTCCTCTGTCCATAGGATTCTCCAGGCAAAAATATTGGAATGGGTTGCCATTCCTTCACCAGGGATCTTCACTACCCAGGGATAGGACCTGCGTCTTCTCCTTGGCAGGCAGCATCTTTACCACTGAGCCACCTGGGAAGCTCCTCTTTGGAGTTAAGATGAGCAAAAAGAGTTCTTTGATCAAGTATGAATAAAGATTGTCAAATCACACCATGCTGTTCACTGAACATGAATATTCAAAGAAAGTCAAATCTGATGAGGTCATCGACAAACTTGCGGAAGCTAAGGCTCAAAATCAGAAGCTGTAATGTTCTTCATTACCGTGACTGGCTAATATTAAGAAAAACGTATTTTCCTTTTTTCAAAAAGTAGAAAAGACACTGATGTGGGAGTTTGGGGTTAGCAGATGCAAACTATTATATAGACTATGGATAAAAATCAAGATCCAACTGCATAGCACAGGGAACTATATTCAATACCCTTTGATAAACTATCACAGAAAAAAATACGAAAAAGAAAAAATATATAGATATAACGGCTTCCTGAGTGGCTTAGTGGTTAAAAAAAAAAGAAAGAAAGAAATCTGACTGCCAGGGCAGGAGCTGCTGAGGTTGTAGGAGACATTCATTCAGTCCCTGGGTCAGAAAGATCCCCTGGAGGAGGAAATGGCAGCCCACTCCAGTGTTCTTGCCTGGGAAATTCCATGGACAGAGGAGCCTGGCGGGCTACAGCTCCTGGGGACACAGAGAGTCGGACACAACTGAGTGACTGAGCACATGCCCGCTTATATATAACTGAACCACTTTGCTGTGCAGCAGAAATTAAGACAACATTGTAAATCAAGTATACTTCAATAAAATAAATTTTAAAAAATACACTGAAGTGACTTAAATATGATTCCATTACTCTTCTACTCCTATCCTCTCTCCCATGTCTGTTAGGTGCTGAGAAAACTCCAGAAGCGCAGGCTCCGGTGAAATAGTTTCTCCTGAGGGCAGGTCTTGTTAAGAAGAAGAGCGTATGGGGAAGGATAGATTGGGAGTTTGGGACTGACATGCAGACACACACTGCTGTATTTAAAATAGACAATCAGTAGGGACTAGTACTGTACAGCACAGGGAGCTCTCCTCAATACTCTGTGATAACCTATATGAGAAAAGAATCTAAGAAAGAACATTTGTATATGATGAATCACTTTGCTGTACACCTGGAACTAACACAACATTGTTAATCAACAACATTCTAGTATAAAAAAGAAAGAAAGAAAGAAAGAAAACAATATGCTCTAGTATATTCCAAAACAGTTCTTTTCCCTTCTCCCTACTAGACTGGAGGGGTTTTTTTTCCTCTGATGACCTAGTGGAGCTCCCAGAGGCAAAATTTACAATAATGGACTCCCCACCCCCCACTTCCCTTTGAGCGGGTCTCCCTGCAATTTTCAAGTCTCTGGCTTATCCACAATGAGCCTTCAGCAATACATCAGTCGGTTTCCCCACCCCATCCCTGGTTCCTGCAGAGATTTCAGCTCATGGGTTTCTGCTCAGGAAGATTCTGATTCTCTGTTCTGCCAGTCAGTCTCTTCAATGTGGGGAGAGCTATTTATCCTGGGTCCCCAGTTCTCTGAGAGATTTCAGAAGAGTTGTCAATTTTTTTTTAAGCGTTCAGCTTTTTTATTTATTAGGATGAGGGACAGGGCATCTAAGTTCCTTAAATTCTGGCCCAGTAAACATGTGTCCTATCACCTTCTCCTCTTTTTCACTAAATTAATTTTATTTCTATTTAAAAGATATTTACCAGTATGATCACGAGAAAAATGTGTTTCACTGTGTGCTTTTCTGGTCATTATTATTCATTTCCTGATTCTTTTCTGAAAAGAATCTTATTACATAGAAGAAAGGGATTTGAGAAAAGGATCCACTCTGGGAGGCAGAATTCCGGGTCCAGCTCGTGCTGATTCATGGGAGCCAATAGTGAAACCTCTTTTCTGCTCTATGTTCAGTGAAATCAGCTGCAGTGGCAGTATTTATACCACAGAAATGCAAACACTATAAATCAGGGCTCCCCGCAGCCTGCCAAGAAAGCTGGTTGTTAAATACACACCATTACACCTCATATTCTGGGTATTAAATACTCTGAAAAAGTGAAAGTCACTCAGCTGTGTCTAACTCTTTGCGACTCTATGAACTGTAGCCCACCAGGCTCCTATGTCCACTGGATTCTCCAGGCAAGAATACTGGAGTGGGTTGCCACGCCCTCCTCCAGGGAACTGTCCCGACCCAGCGGTTGAACCTGTGTCTCTTACATCTCCTGGACTGGCAGGCAGGCTCTTTGCCACGAGCACCACTTGGGAAGCTCCATCTGGTCTATACCCTCCTTTAAATTTTGTTATTGGAGTACAGTTGATTAAGAACGTTGCGCTAGTTTCAGGTGTATAGACAGTGATTTTGTTATACATATATTCATTGTTCTAAGATTCTTTTCACATATAGATAATCACAGAATATTGGGCAGAGTTCCCTGTGCTATATAGAGTAGGTCCTTGCTGGTTACCTATCTTATACACTGTAATGTCTGTATGTTCATCTCAAGCTCCTGCTTTGTCCCCTACCCGCGTTTACCTTTTGATAACCACGCATTTGTTTTCGAGGTCTCTGAGTCTGTTTCTGTTTGGTA
Organism: Neotragus pygmaeus; assembly: GCA_006410875.1. Taxonomy (NCBI): domain Eukaryota; kingdom Metazoa; phylum Chordata; class Mammalia; order Artiodactyla; family Bovidae; genus Neotragus; species Neotragus pygmaeus. Next base: position 320,021 of record SJYV01051493.1, on the reverse strand, counting down.
AATACGTTTGTGTGTATCATTTTAAATGGCATTGCACATATGAGTGGTATCCTATGATATCTGTCTCTCTGACTTACTTTACTCAGCACTGTCATCTCTAGGTCCATCCATGCTGCTGCAACACACAAAAAGGAAAAATGTCTGAGGAGGCCTTACAAATAGCTGAGAAAAGAGAACCTAACGGTGAATGAGAAAAGGAAAGGCAAACCCATTTGAATGAGGAGTTCCAAAGAATAGCCAGGAGAGATAAGAAAGCCTTCCTAAGTGCTCAATGCAAAGAAATGGAGGAATACAATAAGAATGGGAAAAACCAGAGATCTCTTCAAGAAAATAAGAGATATCAAGGGAACATTTCATGCAAAGATGGGCACAATAAAAGACAGAAATAGTATGAACCTAACAGAAGTAAGAAGAGATAAGAAAGCCTTCTTCAGCAATCAGTGCAAAGAAATAGAGGAAAAGAAAAGAATGGGAAANCAAGCTGGATTTAGAAAAGGCAGAGGAACCAGAAATCAAATTGCCAACATCTGTTGGATCATGGAAAAAGAAAGAGAATACCAGAAAAACATCTACTTCTGCTTTATTGATTATACCAGAGCCTTTGACTGTGTAGATCACTACAAACTGTGGATAATTCTTAAAGAGATGGGAATACCAGACCACCTTACCTGTCTCTTAAGAAATCTGTATGCAGATCAAGAAGCAACAGTTAGAACCAGACATGGAACAACAGACTGGTTCCAAATTGGGAAAAGAGTATGTTAAGGCTGTATCTTGTCACCCTGTTTATTTAACATATATGCAGAGTACATCATGAGAAATGCTGGGCTGGATGAAGCACAAACTGAAATCAAGATAGTCAGGAGAAATATCAATAACCTCAGATATGCAGATGACACCACCTTTATGGCAGAAAGCAAAGAAGAACTAAAGAGCCTCTTCATGAAAGTGAAACAGGAGAGTGAAAAAGCTGGCTTAAAACTCAACATTCAAAAAATGAAGATCATGGCATCTGACCCCATCAGTTCATGGAAAATAGATTGGGAAACAGTGAGAGACTTTATTTTTTCGGCTCCAAAGTCACTGCTGATGGTGACTGCAGCCATGAAATTAAAAGATGATTGCTCTTTGGAATAAAAGTGACAGCCTACATAGACAGCATATTAGAAAGCAGAGACATTACCTTGCTGACAAAAGCCTGTCTAGTGAAAGCTATGGTTTTTCCAATAGTCATGTATGGATGTGAGATTTGAACTATAAAGAAAGCTGAGCACCTAAGAATTGATGCTTTTGAACGGTGATATTAGATAGAGTCCCTTGAACTGCAAAGAGGTCAAATCGTCAATCTTAAAGAAAATCAGTCATGAATATTCATTGGAAGGACTGATGCTGAAGCTGAAAATCCAATACTGTGGCCATCTGATGCAAAGCACTGACTCTTTGGAAAAGACCCTAATACTGGGAAAGATTGAAGGCAGGAGGAGAAGGGTATGACAGAGGATAAGATGGTTAGATGGCATCACCAACTCGATGGATATAAGTTTGAACAAGCTCCGGGAGTCGGTGTTGGACAGGGAAGTCTGGCATGCTGCAGTCCATGGGGTCGCATAGAGTCGGACATCACTGAGCGACTGAACTGACATTGCTGCAAATGGCAAAATTTTGTTCTTTTTATGGCTGAGTAGTATTCCACTGTATTTTTGTACCACATCTTTATCCATTTTTTGTCGATGAAGATTTAGGTTGCTGCCATGTGCTGGCTCTTGTAGCTCGTTCTGCAATGAACACTGGGGTACATATAACTTTCTGAATTATAGTTTTCTCTAGATATATGCCCAGGAGTGGTATTGCTGAATCATATGATAGTTCTATTTTTACTTTTTTCAGGAATCTCCATACTGTTCTCTAGTAGTGGCTGCACCAATTTACAATCCCACAAGTATGCAAGAGAGTTCCCATCTTTCCACATACTCTCCAGCATTTATTGTTTGTGGACTTTTTGGATGATAGCTATTCTAACCAGATCAGTAGGTATCCAATATGCTACTGGAGATCAGTGGAAAAATAACTCCAGAAAGAATGAAGGGATGGAGCCAAAGCAAAAACAATACACAGTTGTGCACATGACTGGTGATAGAAGCAAGGTTCAATGCTATAAAGAACAATATTGCATAGGAACCTGGAATGTCAGGCCCATGAATCAAGGCAAATTGGAAGTGCTCAAACAGGAGATGGCAAGAGTGAACATCGACATTCTAGGAATCAGCGAACTAAAATGGACTGGAATGGGTGAATTTAACTCAGATGACCATTATATCTACTACTGCAGGCAGGAATTCCTCAGAAGAAATGGAGTAGCCATCATGGTCAACAAGAGTCCCAAATGCAGTACTTGGATGCAATCTCAAAAATGACAGTACGATCTCTGCATGTTTCCAAGGCAAACCATTCAATATCACAGTTATCCAAGTCTATGCCCCAACCAGTAATGCTGAAGAAGCTGAAGTTGAACGGTTCTATGAAGACCTACAAGACCTTTTAGAACTAACACCCAAAAAAGATGTCCTTTTCATTATAGGGGACTGGAATGTGAAAGTAGGAAGTCAAGAAACACATGGAGTAATAGGCAAATTTGGCCTTGGAATATGGAATGAAGCAGGGCAAAGACTAATAGAGTTTTGCCAAAAAAATGCACTGGTCATAGCAAACACCCTCTTCCAACAACACAAGAGAAGACTCGACACATGGACTTCACCAGATGGTCAACACCAAAATCAGATTGATTATATTCTATGCAGCCAAAGATGGAGAAGCTCTATACAGTCAACAAAAACAAGACCAGGAGCTGACTGTGGCTCAGATCATGAACTCCTTCTTACCAAATTCAGACTTAAATTGAAGAAAGTAGGGAAAACCGCTAGACCATTCAGGTACGACCTAAATCAAATCCCTTATGATTATACAGTGGAAGTGAGAAATAGATTTAAGGGCCTAGATCTGATAGATATAGTCCCTGATGAACTATGGAATGAGGTTCGTGACATTGTACAGGAGACAGGGATCAAGACCATCCCCATGGAAAAGAAATGCAAAAAAGCAAAATGGCTGTCTGAGAAGGTCTTACAAATAGCTGTGAAAAGGAGAGGTGAAAAGCAAAGAAGAAAAGGAAAGATACAAGCATCTGATGCAGAGTTCTAAAGAACAGCAAGAAGAGATAAGAGACTTTCTCAGCAATCAGTGCAAAGAAATACAAGAAAACAACAGAATGGGAAAGACTAGAGATCTCTTCAAGAAAAT
>SJYV01051493.1:271453-304543 GCA_006410875.1 Neotragus pygmaeus | reverse complement strand
GGGGGGGGGGCGGGAGGGGGGCGGTGTGTGCCAGAGGGCTCCCAGGTGGGCCTGGATGAGGCCCCGCCTTACTCGCCGGGCTGCGCCCACTGCTGCAGCTTTACCCTCTCCATCCATTCCAGCCTCAACTGAATCCTTCCTCCTCCACAACTTCCTTCTTTGGCGCCTTGGCCAGTACCATCCCCTGGACCCCAAATGCTGTTCCCAGTCTCTGTCTGGCAAACCCCAACTTACCCTCTCTGTGAAGTGCCACCTCCCCCTGTACCCCTTGCCAGATGCCAAGGGGGGGCCCTCCTCTGATCTCACCCAGACCCTGACATGGCCATAATAAGGACATCAGATATTAACTCATGTTATCCTCACCCTAAATCTGTAAGGAGACATTAGCATCTTCATCTTAGAGATAAGGACATTGAGGTTCAGAGAAGTTAAGTACGTTGCCCAAAGTCACACAGCAGTTTCCTCAATAGCAGAAAATTCTTGTAACTTGACAGATCTAACTCCATTCCTGCCCAGGAGGGTGTCCAGGTGCCAGGAGGCATTCCCCACCTAGCTTCACAGTGCTTTTCTGGGCCAGAGTCCAGGGGATGTTTGTCCAGCAAAGAGTGTGCACTGGCCCACGAAACCGTCAGCCGTGCCTGAACCCCTGGCAGGTGGTGGCCACAGCAGTGACGACTGGCGGGGGATGGTGCCTCCCCTCCCCTGGCTGCTACCTGCCTTCCTAGAGAGGGTGGGGGTGATTGCAGGGCATAGCCTCCAGCAGCAAGAAAACAAACCTCCTGCTTTTCTCAGAGCGGATGCCCTTCAGGCCACCAAGCGTGAAGGAATTCTTCCGAGAGGGACCAGGGAGAGAAAAGAAGGATGTAGACAAGACAGAGTGACAGTAGAAACATGCGCCAGGCCTCTTGAACCATGCTCTGGATCCTCGCCCCATATCAGCCCCCTTCACCCAGAGGTCACCACCCACGGTCTGTGCAGGTAGGTGGCTGGTCCCACACTAAGGACCAGGGAGCATCATGCACCAGCCCCTCAGCACACGTGCCTTGCGACCTCAGGACCAGCTGGCTTCTCCTCTTCCCAGGTGCCCAGGTCTGTGTCTCGTGACACTGTCTTCACAGGTGCCTGACATCCTAAAATTCTTGCACTAAGGCACATATCACAGGGTTGATCTCATTTCAATCACAAGTCTCCATAGGCTGGATGTACCCTTTCTCTTGTCCGCCTCTGTTTTCCTGACAGAGGCATGAACTACCAGTGGATGGATCAACACAGTCGGCTGGCCCCTGCCAGCCTCTCTGCATGTGGGCCTGCTCACAAGCTACACACACATGTATGCCCCGATATCCACACACAGGCTTGGGAGTTCTGATTCCTCCTGGCACTCTGGATGGGCCCACTCCTTACACAGAGCACAACTGGGATGAGAACTGTGGCTAGTGAATATTAGCTAATATTAGTGAATACTAGTCCCCATTAGCCATGGGGACTTTCCCAGAAGTCATTGCCTCAGCACTCTCAAAATAATGGGGAACTCAAGTTGCCAGCATCAGCAAGGCCACTGCAGCCACCATCAGTCAGAATTAGGTTCGGCTTCCTTGATGGCTCAGACAGTAAAGCGTTTTCCCGCAATGCGGGAGACCCGGCTTCAAGCCCTGCGTCAGGAAGATCCCCTGGAGAAGGGAATGGGAATCCACTCCAGTATTTTAGCCTGGTAAAATTCCGTGGATGGAGGAGTCTGGCAGGCTACAGTCCATGGGATTGCAGAGTCAGACACAACTGAATGACTTCACTTTCGCTTACAATAAAAGTGGCTTAAACGTGTGCTTCTCAGACTTCAAAGGGCATACGATCACCCAGGGATCTTACTAACGTGTAGATGTTGATTCGGCAGATCTGAGTGGCACACAAGATTGTACGTTTCTCACAGGCTCCCAGGAGACACCAGTGCTCCTGGTCCTTGGAACACTTGAGTAACAAGAGCTTAAACAAGATAGCTTCTTCCTCCCTCGTGATCTTGAAGTCCAGCAGAGGTCAGCTCTGCTCATGTGGTACCTCCTGGTCTCACAGACTCACGGTGCTCCACCAAGTGTGATTTTCACCTTCAAGGTGATTGTCATGATCTGAGATTGCTGCTGGAGCTCCAGCTATCACAATGTGCTTCATCCAACCTCTTTCTCATAAAGGAAGAACTGACAGAAGAAGAGTTTGCCCCTTCCCTATAGAACACAACCAAATTTGCACATTTCCACCAATATTCACTAGCCACAGTGAAGTCACATGGCCTAACTGATCACTCCTCCCCTTTTCCCTCTGACAACCATAAATTTGCTTTCTACATCTGTGAGTCTACCTCTGCTTCGTAAATAAGTTTATTTATATCTTTTTTTAGACTCTACATACAAGTGATATCATATGGTATTTGTCTTTCTGTGTGACTTCATTAGTGGGAGAATCTCTAGGTCTATCTGTGTTGCTGCCGATGGCATTGTTTCCTTTTTCATGACCAAATGGTATTCCATTTTGTATGTGTGTGTATATATACCATACCCTCTTTATCCATTCACCTGTCGGGGCTGCTCCCACACTCTACACAGACACTTTCATCAATGCTCACATGTTCATACACACCGTATTCCGAGACCCTCCTGCATTCCAGGTGCCGGGCCGGACAGTGGGGATTTAGGGCCATTTCACATGTGGGCCTGCTGCAGAGACGCCCCCAGGCTGGTGGGGGAGACACCGCAGTCTGTACGCAATCTTAACCTGGGTTGGCAAGTGCTCCAGGTGAGGGACAGCCAGCCCAGAAGTCTATGTGGGCCAGAAGCCAGCTCTGCCTGCAGCACAAGGCAGGTGAAGACAGGGGAGGTGGCCATGTTGTAGTGGCCCCAATCTGTTCCAAGGGAATTCTTGACATCTCTCTCTCTTTTAAATCTGGCCACACCACAGGGCTTGCAGAATCTTAGTTCCCTGACCAGGGACTGAACCCAGGCCCTCAGCAGTGAGAGCACGGGGTCCTAAGCACTGGGCAGCCAGGGAGTTCCACTCCTAAGATCTCTTTCCCTGTAGGACCCTGCAATGAACCTGTAGGCTGAAAGCTCCTCTCACTGCCAGCCTTGAATAGTCCTGAGGGGGTGGGTGACACTGTGCCCCTCCATGATACTCCCTTCCCCCATGCCAGGACCTAGCATTCTCACGCCGCTTCTGTCCCAGCGCCCCCGTGCCTGACCCCTTTTCTGCACACTCCCTGGGGTGCGGGAGGCCCTGTCTCTGATGAAATGAATAATGGCAAGTGAGGAGGGTTCCCGTCTCTCTCCACTTCTGCCTGAGGTCTGAGCCACAGAGAGTTTTCACAGGCCTGCACACTGTAAAGCATCTTCACCATTTTTTACTTAACAAATTCTTCTCTGTGCTCATCCCTGGGGATCCAGAAACTTGTGAAGCCTCAGGCCTTGCCTGCCCCCAGTCCCTCCACCCTCAACCCCCGCCTGGCCTGAAGTGTCATAAACACCCTGCTAGGCTGTTCTGAATGATGGAGCCCTGGCCTGGGGTCCCAGAAACATCAGCCCCCTGGTGAGCAGGCTGCTCTCACCACTCCCTGGGAACAAAGAGCTTGGTGGGGTGGTAGGGAGGGGAACCGATGCTGGGAAGGAGAGAGCAGGAGGGGGTGGGAGGAGGACTGCATCGAAGCCTCTAGTCCTTGTTTACTCACCACCCAGCTAGAAACTCTCTGAACTTACTGGAAAGCTCCCGGGACTTTGTTTTCCTGAAACGAGACAAAAACAGGTTGGACTTCTCCAGTGTTTACTTGAAGACTTAATTACCTAATTATGAACCAGTTGCCTGGCAGGCTGGCAAAAGGTCAAGGTGGGACAAATGCAGCTGCTACTTACGCGGCCCTGAGAAGTCTCAGGAGAGCTCAGCCTACCCAAGACTGGAGGAAGGGCCTGAGGTGAGGCCGGAAGGGTCCTGGCTGAGGAGGAGGACAGGTCAGAATGCTGTGCAGCTCTGAGCAGCTTACTCAGCTTCTCTGAATCACTGTCTCTGTCTGCTAAGCACAAATAGCAGTACTTCCCCCAATGGGTTATTGGGCAAACAGTGGTGACCTCACACTAGGGAACGATGGCTCTTCATCTGCTTGTGTCGTCGGGGACTCCAGTGTTCTGGAGACCCACCCACCACCATCAACCTTCTTCACAGATTGATTCTACCCCAGCAGATACCTTTGCTGCCCACTCAGAGCTACCTCCCAGCCTCATTGCCCCATGCATGGCACGACTTCAAGACAGTCAGTGGTGATGTCATTTGCAGAGATGAAGTTGCTGCTGTGGGCAGGAAGCTCTTCCAGCTACTGGGAGAAGTTTCCCCAGTTCATCCTGGCCATGTCATGACTCAGTTTCCCTCTGCTCTTGTCCTCCTGAACTCCCGAGATGCCACAAGCATGCCCCGATGGCATTTGGCCCCCTCTTCCTTCAATCTCCCTGGACCATTGCCAAGTTGCTGCTTGGACCCTGGCACCATGAATGGAGAAGAAAAACAGATGTGAGTACATTGAAGCTCCTGGTGGGACTCAGGGCCATGCATTTGTCTCAGCACATGTTTACATGCATTTTTAGATTAACTTGAAAATGAACACATGCCACTTTTTAATCCTCAAGAAGCTCCTGACCCCAGTCTGAGGGCCAACAGGACCCAATGGAGTCTCACCCAACCCTTTTCCCCACGTGTAACAGCTCTCTTTCCTGACCCCCTGGGCACACAGGAGCAAGGGTGGCAGTTGGCCCAGAGCCCTCAGTGTGACCATAGGCAGATCACAAATAGAGGACGAAAGCTTTCCTCCTCCCCATCTCCAAGTCCCTGCAATGACGCTGCCACTCCTTCCTCCAGGAGGTGCAAGGGAGGCGTCTGCTCCCTGGCCCTTGATCCAGGCTGGCTGGAGCTCCACTCTGACCAGTGAACATAGGAAGCAAAGGTGCTGGGTCTGAGCCAGGCCCCACTGGTGGGTTTCCTCTACTCATTCACCTCCTGGTTCCTCCCTCTAAACCCAGAGTCTTTGGTGTTGGTAAACTGAGGTGGAAATGAGAATTCCTTCCCCCATGGGAGAAACACCTGGGTCTTCTGCTGGTGGAGAAGGGTGGAGACAAGTGGCGAGGGGTGTGGGAAATTTACAAGCCTCCGGCCCTAAGGTGGAGAGGGGAACAGAGGGCCACGCTGGGCCTCCATCCCCGTTGGATAAGAAACCCCAGTCATATGAGAGGCTGCCTGCCTCCCAACTACAGGGAAGCCCCAGCACAAGGACAGAGTGCCTGCAGCACAAGATCCCCAGCTTTGCTGATGGTAGCAGCTGCTAAAGCATGTCATGTCATTCTATAGAACGGACCCCGCCAGCCCGGAGACACAGTGTCCCTTTCCCAAGTCATGGAGCAAGTGAAGAGGGGCTCGGACCATCCTGTGAGCAGACACACTCTCAGCCTCTCACCAGAGCACACAGGGCCCTAACCCTGCCCTGCCACCTGCCTTCCCAAGAAACCCAGAACAGCTAAGATCTGAGAGTCCCTCTTAAAGATGGGAGATCCTTGGGAACTAGAGTCCTGTCTGCCTTATTTCTCCATCCTCCTGGTGTCCAGTGCTGACTCTGGCCAGAGGAGGAGCCAGGACAGGACTGCTTCAGGAGCTCTTCTGACTCCCTACCCTTGGGTGCAAGGGCAGAGTCTCTGGACACAGAGCATGCACCTCTCTTAAAGATGGATGGTTATCTATAACTGTACATTTGTGAGTATTCGTGTGTGTGTGTGTGCACTCAAGCACCCATTCTTGTTACTGGACTCTGAGTCCCTTGACTGTGTGGGCTGTGAGATAAATGGGAGATAGATACAAATATAGATAGATACATAGGTAAATAGATAACTGGGTAGGTGGATGGATGGATGGATGGAAGGATGGATAGAAAGACAGACAGATAGACAAAAGATAATAAGATAAATAGATGATAGGTAGATAACTCAGCTAGTGGATGGATGGAAGGAAGAATAGATAGATAGATCCAGCTATTCATCCCCTATGATCTCAGGATGGCGATTTATTGATAATGGACTCGGGTAACCTGAAAGGAAAGAAAGAAGGCAGAATCCAAGGTAGTCCTCATCTCTAGAAGAACAAGGGAGCCAGGAAGATACTGCAGCAGCAAAGCCTCAGGGCGTGAACTTCGAGGGCCCAGTGTGGTCTTAGCCACTGAGTTTCTCTGACCTTCCATTTTCTTTTGCATAGAAAGAGAACGGTGACGTTAGGCCCTGCCTGTCAAGGATAAACAGGAGGAGAAGCGTAGAAGACTGTGCATTTGAGGTTTACAGAGCAGACAAGCCCAGGTATTTGAATGAACACAGGGTCCAGTTCCAGCTGTGCCGCTAATGTAGTGCTGGACCTGAAGACAGTGTCCGACCATCCCTTACCCCAGGCCTCAGCTGCAAACCTGGGAGAGGAAGGAGCTCCTTGGCAGGGGGTTGTGAATATGGAACCAGGTCCAGGGTATGGGCTGTGTGCTCAACCAAGGTGGACACCCTGTGACGCGGTCAGCATCCTTATCTAGAAGGCCTGGCTCCAGCCCTTGCAGTTTGAACGATCAGAGAGATACAAGTGGAGACTGTGATGGACTGCGGTGGATGCTCCAGGCTGCAGAGAAGGGCTTAAGTGACACAGGCTCCCGTGGCAGAGCACGGGGCTCACGGAGGATGGAGTCAAGACGAGCTCCTCGGAGGAGATGCAGAGGGTTTGTGAGGAAAGCCCTTTCCTCCACAGCTGCCTCCTAACAAAGGGGAGGTGTGGAAGGGAGACATTTTAACAACAAAATAATGGCAGTTCTGGAGGAAATGCCAATGTCTCCTAACCTGTGAATGTGTTCCCCCAAGGAGGGGTTGGGCATCTGGCCACTGGAGACAGCTGCCAACACAAATGGGGTGGGGGCAACTTGGCTTCATTTGTGGATGAAGACTTGGTAGGTGCTAGATTCATGCAACAGGGAAAATGGGGTCTTGGGAGCCACACAGCCCCAGGGGCCCAAACACGTGAACAGAGCTGGGTAGGCAGGGGTCCTAGGTTCTCCCTGTGTACGTAGGCCTCTTGTTCTTTGCAGGGCCTGAGATAATTGGCTTCCCTTTGGCCTATCCATCCACATGAGCCCGGCTCACATCAGCCGGTCCTTGTGCTGGAGGGACAGTCCTGCTGCTTGGCCGCAGAGAAACCGGCCAACTTCAGCCCCTCCACCAAATCCACCAGGGTTTGGCCAGGGCTATCCCTCCTCATCACCTTCCTTGGCTAGTGGGCAGAGGTAATGGAACCTGGGAAGGCCTAGCCCAGGGTAGCCGATTCATGGGTGGCTGGTATCTAACAGTGGTCCATCACATTCAGATCCTCTCCATGGATCTGAACTTAGAATTTTCCAGGAGATGAAAGGCTGCATGCAGAGGGGGGCTGCTAAGCAAAGTGGTGTGAATGAGGGGGATGCAGGGGCTTTTGTGGAAGAAGGAGAGATGCTGATGGAAGGAGGGAGGAAGTGGGCCAGGAGGGGAGAGAGAGAGAAAGAGAGCCCAACTTCCTAAAACACCCTGCATTTCCTTACATTAAATCTTGCTGTGTTAAACAAGTTATGGACTTTATTTCTTCAGGCAGTTTTGAAAAATAATACAACAGAGAAATAGGCATAAAGTAACTCACTTAGCAAATGCTTTGTTATTGTTGTTCAGTCCCTAGATCTTTTGTGTTTGCTGATAGGATGTGTTTTTAAACTGTGGAACGTAATAATTGGTGCTCTCAAGAAACTTTCCACTTTTATTGATTCAAATGGAGACTTTGTGCTAAACACATAGTGTGCAAATGTTGGTTTATTTAAAATAGGAATACAATTGACATTAGCCCTCCCTCCTTACTGTGTGTAACTACAAATACTTCCTTCATCTGAGTCCTGAGTCATCACCAACACCACACACAATGGCAGAAACCTCATATTGATGCTGCTGTATTTACTTGTTAAGAATAATAATAGCCATACCACACACTTGAATCCCACTTTATCACGTGATTACTTTTATTCCATGTATCAAACTTGTGTGGTGTAAGGGAGACATTGTTATTTATATTTGATAGATAATGGATGAACAAAGCAAGGTTCATAAAGGTTAATTAACTTGCCCAAGGCCACAGCTAATTATTGCATATGTTGATCCTGAATAATTCTTATTAAAATTAATGTTGCTGTTGTTCAGTTACTAAGTTGTGTCCAACTCTTTGCAAACCCATGGACTGTAGCACCCAAGACTCCTCTGTTCTCCACTATCTCCTGAAGTTTGCTCAGATTCATGTCCATTGAGTTGGTGATTCTATCTAACCTTCTTATTCTCTGCTGCCCTCTTCTCCTTTTGTCTTCAATATTTCCCATCATCAGAGTCTTTCCCAATGAGTCAGCCCTTCACATTATGTGACCAGAGTATTATGTGAAGCTTCAGCTTCAGCAATGAATAGTCAGGATTGATTTCCTATAGGACTGACTGGTTTGATCTCCTTGCTGTCCAAGGGACTCTTAAGAGTCTTTTTCAGCACCACAATTTGAAAGCATCAATTCTTTGGTTCTCAGCCTTCTTTATGGTCCAACTCTCACATCCACACGACTACTGGAAAAACCATAGCTTTGACTATATGGACCTTTGTTGACGAAGGGATGTCTGTGCCTTATAATACACTGTCTGGTTTTGTCATAGATTTTCCTCCAAGGAACAGGCATCTTTGAATTTCATGGCTGCAGTCCCCATCCGCAGTGATTTTGGAGCCCAAGAAAAGAAAACCTGTTACTGCTTCCACTTTCCCCCCTTCCATTTGCCATGAAATGATGGGACTGGAAGCCATCATCTTAGTTTTTTGGATGTTGAGTTTCAAGTCAGCTTTTTCTCTCTCCTCTTTCACCTTCACCAAGAGGCTCTTTAGTTCCTCTTTACTTTCTGCCATTAGAGTGGCATAATCTGCATATCTGAGGTTGTTGATATTTCTCCCAGCAATCTTGATTCCAGTTTGTGATTCATCCAGTCTGGCATTTCACATAATGTATTCTGCATATAAATTAAATAAACAGGATGACAATATACAACCCTGTCATACTTCTTTCCCAATTTGGAACCAGTCAGTTGTTCCATGTCCAGTTCTAACTGTTGCTTCTTGACCTTGCAAATGATTAGTAAACTAAATTAAAAGCCAGTTGGAGAATGGAGATTGCAGCCCCTGCCAGCCCTTCCCACTCATCACCCCCATCCTGCCCACAAAGATGGCCAACATCAAGCCTCATGGCTTTCTTTATCAATTTTACAGAGCCAGCCAAGAAGGCAACCTTAAATCCTGCAGTCGAATTCTGCCACCTTTTCAATTTTATGGAAATGGACTTGCACCAAAGTATTCTTTCGAGTTCAACTTCTTCCATTCACTGTAATGGTTTTGAGAGTAAGTCACGTTTTTCCTGTAGTTTAGTCCATTCACTCTTTGGGCTGTGAATGGCTTCACAGACTGCACTCCACCCTTCTATTGACTGGTGTGGGGGTTGTTTCCAGATAGAGACTGTTGGACAAATCACCCTTCCTGTCCTAGCGCCCGGTTTTCTGTCGGTGTCCTAAGGAGATCTCTGATTTTTACCACCAATAAACAACTTGAAAATGGGAGAATCTAGAGAAATCCTAGTCCTTAGCGGGGACTCGATCCTGAACCTCTTAGGGAATGGAAATTCAGATTCACTTCACTTTCTAGGCCAAGAAAACAACAGAAACTTCTTGAGGATGTAGAGTCTGAAAGGAAGGGCAGACTTCTTGAGGATGTAGAGTCTGAAAGGAAGGGGAGGAGGCCACAGAGGACAGGGCTTCAGGCTTCTGGGAGGAAGCAGTCTTTGGGGTGGACTGAGAAGGAGATTCTGTTTACAGTAACCTGAAAAATATTTGGGCCTTCCCTGGTGGCTCAGCAGTAAAGAATCTTCCTTCCAATGCAGAAGATGCAAGAGATGTGAGTTCAATCCCTGGGTTAGGAGGATCCCTGGAGAAGGAGATGGCAACCCACTCCAGTATTCTTCCTAGGAAATTCCATGGACAAAGGAGTCTGGCGGGCTATGTACAATCCATGGGGTCACAAAGAATTGGACACAACTGAATAACTGAACACAGACAGAAATTATTTAATTCAGTCTTTCATGCAGAAACCTCTCCAAATGTCTGAGTCTCCTGGTCTTCTTGTCTTCAAGGCAGGTGGGCATGGAAACCTCTCCATTCCCATCCAAAGGAGCAGCCAGTCACACCTGTCTGGACATTGGAGCCCACTGTCTGCACCTGAAGGCAATGGGGGCCAGAGGGTGGGGACTGTGCAGGATGGAGCTTCTTACCCAGCAGCCTCCGCATAACAAGTGATGCACAAAACAAACCACCTCGGAAGCTTCCTGCAATGATGTTGTCCAATCTGAGATCTTGTAGAAGAATTTTATGATCAGACCTGGAGTTGTAAACTAGAGCCTTTCAGCAAGACCCACTGACTAGCATGGGTTTGGTTGGGAGAGCCCAAATAAATTCAGACCTGTCCTTGTGGCCTGTGCTAGTCACGGTCAAGCATTGCAGATGGCTTTTAGGCCTCGAGGAAAACACATACACACACACAGATAAACTTGACACTTCACCACACAACTTACTTCTTCATGCAAGTGTCAGGAATATCCCTCTGGGCGGGGGTTGGGGGACGGGTACATTCAGCTCAAACTCGTAATCCAAGGAACAAATACAACATAGCTTTTTCAACCAGTCAGTCCCTCAATGTACATACACGTGATTTTCAGTTTAATTTTTTTGCAAACAGTGATGTAACAGTCACCCTTGTGCATACATTCTCATGTACTGAGGTTTCTACCACACATGTCAGAGCACATCACTCACTTCCTCCTCTTGGCCCCTTCCTCTGGCCATGCTGACATCTCTGAGTCTACCCTGGATCACCTTCCCTGTGCCCATCAGCACCAGTTACACCTGCCCGATTGCAAGGCCTTAAGCTTGCCAAGCTTAACTCTGCCTTGAGGCCCCTGTGCCAACTTCCTGGAAGGCTCTTCCCTGATAATCAGTGACTTCTTCCTTGCCATTCAGAGCTCAGGTAAAATGTCACCTCCTCTGAGAATCCCTCCTGCTTGTTCAAGCTTAAGTAGCCACCCTCACCTTCTTGTATTATACTATTTCTTTGTACAGCCCTCTGAGAGTTGAATTGTGTCCTTTAACAAGTTGTTGAAACTAACACAGCATTGTAAATCAACTACACTCCAATAAAGTTAAAAGTAAAAAAAAAAATCAAAATAAAAAGATATAGTTGAATAATGCAGGGGCTGGAGGCAGGGACCCTCCATGAAGTTGAAAATCTGAGTATAATTTATAGCCAGCCTTCTGTATACATGCTTCCTCCAAATCCATGATTCTGTATCCTGGGTTCAACCAACCTCAGATCACATAGTAATGTTATAGTTACTATTGAAAATAACATATATATAAGTGGACCTGCGCAGTTCAGCCCAGTACGGTTCGAGGTCAACTCCTGGTACCTGTGGAAGTGACTATTTGGAAACCGTCTTTGTGGATGCCGTCAAGTTAAGAAAAGGTCAGACTAGACTCAGAAGAACCCTAATTCAATTACTGGTCTCCATATAAGAAGAGATCATTTGGACCAAGAGATGGGGAGAGGAGCAGGCTTTGTGACAACAGAGATAGGAGTGATGCATCTACAAGCCAAAGGCCAGCAAGGATGCCGGCAGCCACCAGGAGTGAGGAGAGAGGCAAGATTCTCCCTCGGAGCCTCTATGAGGACTCAGCCGTCAGTTCTGGACTTCTAGTCTCCAGAATTGTAGGGGATATTGCCCAATTGTTTTAAGCGACCCAGTTCACAGAAATCTGTCATGGTATCCCTAGGACATCAATGCACAGCCCTAATCCCAACCCAGTACATTGCTATTTCTTGCTGTGTGTGCTTGTGGTCTGCATCTTCCTTGAGAATGTCAGCCCTATGAGAGCAAGGCCTTCTCTCTCCTGTTCGTGGCTACACCTTCAGTGCCTGACACATTGTCATTTTTAGAATGGAGCAACAGTATGTTATGTCTGAAAGAAATAAATTCTTAGAGGCGACGACTCAAAATATAGGTGCATGTTAATTTGAACAGACTATCAGATTACTTTCCCCCAAACATTGTCACAATGCCCTCCTCCTAGCAAGGCATGTGGGTGCTCATTTCTCACACCCTAATTGGCTCTGGACAGTGTTACTCTTTTTAATATTTGCCATCTGGAGGTGTACAAGGAATCTCATTGCTGTTCTTTCATTTTCCTGACTATCAAGAAGGATGATGAAATTTTCATAGATCTATGGGCTGTTGCAATTTTCCTATGAATTGTTTATTCATATCTTTGTTCGTTTTTAATTGACATGTGTGGTAGATGTAATAAAGATGCCCTCTCAAAATTGTCTGTGTCCTAATCCTCAAGACTTGTGAATATATTAGTTTACAAAGTAGAGGGGAACGAAGGTTGCAGGTGGAATTAAGGTTGCTAGTCAGCTGACACTGAAAATGGAGGAAGATCACCCTGGATCATCTTGGTGGGCCCAAAGTCATCACAAGGGCCCTTAAAAGTTGAAACTGGAGGCCGTGAGACTAGTGGCACCAGTGGTAAAGTACCCACCTGTCAATGCAGGAGATATAAGAGATGTGGGTCCGATCCCTGAGTCAGGAAGATCCCCTGGAGGAGGGTATGGCAACCACTCCGGTATTCTTGCCTGGAGAATCCCATGGACAGAGGAGCCTGGCAGGTTGCAAAGAGTCTGACACGATTGAAGCAACTTAGCACAGCATAGCAGAGCACATAATAAACTCACAATGAGATGGGGAAAATCACTTTGGATCACCTGGGTGGGCCCAATATCATCACAAGTGTCCTTAAAAGTTGAAACTGGAGGCAGAATAGAGAAACGCAGGGAGATGGCAGCATGTAAACTCAGCCTGACATTGATGGCTTTGAACATGGAGGAAGACACCAAAGGCCAAGGAATCCAGGCCACCTCTGGAAGCTAGAAAGACAAGGAAATAGATTTTCCCTAGAGCCTCTAGAAGGAGCTGAGACCTGCTAACACTTTGATTTTAACCCAGTGAGATTCCTTTTGGACTTCTGACTTTCAGAACTACAAGATAATAAAATCGTGCTATTTTAAGCCACTGTTTGTGATAATTTTTTAGAGCAGCAATAAGAAATTAGTGCACTATGCAGCAAATAACGAGTGTTGGAGAGTGTGGAGAAAAGAGAACCCTCCTTCTACATTGTTGATGGGAATATTAATTGGTGCAGCCATTATGGAGAACAGTATGGGGGCTCCTCAAAAAACTAAAATTAGAATTGCCATCAGTTCAGTTCAGTTCAGTCACTCAGTTGTGTCTGACTCTTCGTGACCCCATGAATCGCAGCATGCCAGGCCTCCCTGTTCATCACCAACTCCCAGAGTTCACTCAGACTCATGTCCATCGAGTCCGTGATGCCATCCAGCCATCTCATCCTCGGTCGTCCCCTTCTCCTGCCCCCAATCCCTCCCAGCATCAGAGTCTTTTCCAACGAGTCAACTCTTCGCATGAGGTGGCCAACGTACTGGAGTTTCAGCTTTAGCATCATTCCCTCCAAAGAAATCCCAGGGTTGATCTCCTTCAGAATGTACTGGTTGGATCTCCTTGCAGTCCAAGGGACTCTCAAGAGTCTTCTCNGGGTGCCCAACGGGGCCTCCTGGCAAAACTCAAGTGGTTTATACTCTGCTGGGCTTTGGCAAGAAGAAAAGACCATCTGTCGGAATGGGGCATCTCCTGGGGTGCTGGCAAACAGGAGGCTTCAGTCCTCTCGCAGCTTGTTCCCCGGGGCCTTCGCCTGACAGCACCTCTGCACCAGTCTAAAGTGGGCGGGGCTTCTTTGACCCCTGCAGACCTCACAGCAGACCTCAGCCTCAGCCTGAACCCTGCTAGGGCCCAGTTGCTTCTGTGTCCTCCTCCCCCATCACCCCTGCTCCTGGATTCCTCTGCTCCTCACACATGAGCCCTTCCCTATGTTACTTGCAAGATCTTCAGTGGCTGCTGTTTCTCTCCCTTTCAGCCTTAGCTTCCCTGACCATGCACCTGCAGGAGATCCCTCCTGCTCATCACTCTCCAGCACGTCATCTAGGTCTCCTTTCCAGGGGTTATCCCAGTTTGGAATCATTAATTCATCTGTTTGCTGTCTACTCCCCAGCTAGAGTGACAGCAGTTCCACCAGGCCAGGGACTGGCTGCTTGCTCACTGTATCCCAGGACAGAGAGGGGACACTAAAATACATGATGAGTGAGTGAATGATTGAATTCAAAATATAGTATTGAAGTGCCTCCTGGAACCATTCTTGTTGTTGACAGATGGGCCTGACTGACAGCCTTTTTTCCACATTCACTTGAACAGAGACTTGTCACTGGCGATGGAGCTATGTGGAGTCCTGTATTAAGGGACGCTATGGTCCAAACCCGGAGAAAGCAATGGCATCCCACTCCAGTACTCTTGCCTGGAAACTCCCATGGATGGAGGAGCCTGGTAGGCTGCAGTCCATGGCCGAGTCAGACACGACTGAGTGACTTCACTTTCATTTTTCACTTTCATTCATTGGAGAAGGAAATGGCAACCCACTCCAGTGTTCTTGCCTGGAGAATCCCAGGGATGAGGGAGCCTGGTGGGCTGCCATCTATGGGGTCGCACAGAGTCGGACACGACTGAAGCGACTTAGCAGCAGCAGTAGCAGCAGCATGGTCCAAACCCATCTGTATGACTCTGTCACAACTAAAAGGAAGGAGAGGTCCTTCCAATATCTCAGACTTTGGGAATTTTCTATAATTGTGGTGGACAAACTGCCCAGAACTCCTTGAATATCTTCTGATATTTTATTAAGTGTAGAGAGTCTACACATTTGTCAAAAAAAAAAAAAAGTGACTGTTATATACTGAGTGCCTGCTATGTTCCTGGACCAGACATTTCCCTGTCTCAGCTCAGGAGATCATAATGAAATGCCACAGACTGAGTGGCTTGAATAAGAGGCGTCCTCTTGTGACAGTTTGAGAGACTTGGAAGCCCAAGGTCAAGGCGTTAGCAGATTCAGTTCTTGGTAAGGGCCCACTGCTTGGCTGATAGGTGGCCACCTCTTTGCTGTGTCCTCACATGGCAGAGAAAGAGCTCTGTTCTCTCCTTGTCTTATAAGGTCACTAATTCCCTTGTGGGGTCCCCACCGTCGTGATCTCACAGAAACCTAATTATCTACCAAAGTCCCACCTTCTAATACCATAACATTGGGGTTTAAGGTTTCAGTATAAAAATTCTACAAGCACAAACATGCAGTCCATAATATTCCTTACAGAGGCTAGAGTTTCTACAGAAATAGCACAATGTAAGTGATTCTTCTTTAGTAGGTCTCAGTGCATGAGACGATGCAACTCAGAGTCACACGGTAAAGCTAAAGGTTGGTGGCCTCCCCCTACAATAAGCTCCCCCCTCAAACCTGGTAGTTCACCCCCAGAGCTAGCAGGAGATCACACAGCAGACCCTGGGCTCTGATCTGGCTGGTTAATTGATCATGGAATTTGTAGCTGAAAAAAAAAAAAAATTGTCATGAAAACAACACCCATCCTGGATTGGATGGAACCTTTTACCCCAATCATCCCATTTTGGACTTTCTCATTTATTCCTTCCTCCCACAAGGGTCTGTTGAGAATTTCCTCTGTGCCTAGGGATACACAGTGAACAAGACAGCAGAAAGTCTCTGGCTCCACAGGTGCATTTCTGAAGTTCGGGGCAAGTGCGTTAGAAGGATCGTGCAAGCAGGACCCATATCCCAAGGCCTAACAGGAGCCCAGGGTTTGCTGCTTCTTTGCCCCTAGCATCCCCTGCCCCAGTGTCCATCTTCCCTCTAGCAGCCACCACTTCCCACACCTCCCCCTTCGTTTCTTTATTTGTTTTACCACATCGGAGGGGTTTTTAATGGGAAAAAGGGCCCAGGAATGGGGTTGTTTGAGGACAAGGAAACCAGCCACTTGCTGTGATGAATGTTCTTGAAAAGCAATTTATTTTTTCACGGGTAGCTCGCCGGGCTCAGGAACAAAAGTGCTTTGGCTGCCTATCAAATATTAACAGAGGCGAACTGTTTTCTCGGCGGTTCTCTTTTCCCGCACACGCTCACTTGCGCCTCTCACTAGGCATGACAGAAGTGACATCGAGTTCAAGGGCTCCCTGGGGTCCCCTCCCAAGATAAAGTGGCGGCTGCTTTCATGGGCCATGGGACCCTCTCCCTCCTGCCTACCCTCTCCGCTCTCCATGTATTTGCTTCCAAAAGACGACTGCACTACAAATACATTCAGTGGAGTGGGTCCCCAGGAAACCAGAGATCAAGTGGAAACATTGGACATGCTGCCCTCAGTTAAGCAAGAGAGGAGACAGCCCTGCTTTCTTTGCCTCTGGACTCTCACCACGTTCCCCACCGAAGCAGCCATCCTAACGTCTTCCTGGTGTTTTCGGTTCCCCTCCCTCATCAGGAGCAGAATCACTTCCCCCCAAGGATGGGCTCCCAGGCTTTGGATTGTGTCTGCAGAGAAGACCTCTCAAGTGACTGACACTCCTAACAACTCACTGGGACCCTGCTTTTGCCAAATGATGGTTGTGCCTGGCTGTCTGCAAGAAGCCTCTCCAGCCCTGGGAACAGGAGCTAAAGCAACACAGGGCCCTCTCAGGGCCAGGGAAAAGTGACAGTGTCTGAAACTTACCATGATGAGAGCCTGAGTTTTAGCAATAATTCCAGGAAGCCAGAAGTCTCCTGCTAGCCTGCATCTATCGGGGAGGACCAGGCCAGACCCTGCCTCTCACTCCTGCTCCCCTTTGGGCAGACTCCCGCTTTTCCATTTGCTGAAGGAAGTTTCTGAAATTGTCAGAAACAAGAGGCTGTGGAGGGGAACCCTCCACCTGGACAGAGTGCAGACTTCCCCATCTAATCATATTGCCCACATGTCCAGAAGAGTGACCTTCCTTCCCCAGCAGACAGTTAGGGTCAGGGACTTGGTTTTGTTTTCCTGAAGCGGGGAGTGAAGTCTCTCAACTCAGTGACTATGGAATAGAAGCTTTTATCTGCTCTTAAAAGAACTTGAGACATGGAGCAGAGGGTGGGCTCCCTTTTGCCCAGTCTGCCAGGCCCAGTTCTGGAGATGGACAGATCTCTGGACTGAGGCCCCCAAATCCAGCTCCCAGCAGTGCTGCAGAGGCAGGGAGTGGAAGGGTCAGGCCCGGGCCCTCCTTCTTCCTCTTGAAACTGTTAGCCAGACCGCAAAGAGGGCCTCCAGTGAGATTGGCCCTGGTGTCACCCACTTTCAGAGTTTCCTCCCCTTCAGTGTGGGCTACCCTTGGGGCTAGCTTTTGTCTAGCAGAATGTGATGGCAGTGATGCTTGAACTTCTGAGGCTAAGTCATGAAAAGACTTGAAGCTTTTGCCAGGGTCTCCTGGGTGATGCATCTGGAGGTAGCCAGGCCCCATGTATGAAGTCTGACTCACTCAAGACCACCAGGCTTGGAGGAAGTCTACATAGAGAGGCAACGAGGGCAGACAGCTACCTGGCTGGTCCCCAGCTCTCCCAGCCTTCCCAGCTGGAGTGACAGACACAATAGTGGCACAGTCCTGTATGATGATCCATCATTGCAGCCTTAGGACTCCAGCTCCGGCCATCATCTCAGGACAACTGCAAGAAAGGCCCCCAAGTGAAAACCACCCAGCTGAGCCCAGTCAACTGATGAAAGAAAATGAGAACTCACTGTTGTAAGCCACTACATTTTGGACTGTTTTGAAATGCAGCACAGAAACCCAGGACAGAGATCTTGGCCTGGAGAAGCAAGAGCTTTGCAAGGAATTTCCCAGGCTAGTGGACAATGGTTTCAATCAGTAGCTTTGAACTCAACCAGTAAAGGAATCTTTTGTCTATGGGAAATCATAATTAGAACTCTGATATGTAAAAGGGACAAAAGTATGGTAGTAGCTCTCTTCTTTAAAAAGTGGGAAGGGCAACCTCTCCTTTTCCCCACCTGACCCTGGGCAATGAATGAGACTCCACCTGCCCTCCGAGGCCTCTCTCTCTCTTTTGCTCTTTTTTCCCAACAAAGAAAAACACCTCACAGCAAGTTTTCTTCAGCCACGTTTCCTGGTCCAGAGGGAATTGTGGCAACACCCTGAATCCTGGCAACAGCCTTCTGTACCTTTGAAAGCGACATACTCAGGATCTTCTCTTTTCAGCCCCCATGTCCTCTGGCAACACCCTGCCTTCCTTCACCAAAGGACACCAGCAGTCCCACCAGTACCCCCCGAGATGCTAGAACACATTTTCTGCCATGAGATGTTGTTATCAGACTCTGCTTCCAGCTCACCTTTTAGACAGAGAAAAAGCAAAAAGATATAATCCCTGTTGTGTCAATGGGGAAACTGAGGCCAAAGATGGTCAAGCTCTCAGCTGAGCAGGAGATTCCTCCGGCCTCACAGTCCCAGTCTCTCTACCAACCCTGATCCCTGCAAGCATGAAGGCTGTGGCCCTAGGCCTGAGAGCAGCTGTGGCACACCTTGCCCTTCCAAAGCCAAGCCAAGCTGAACCTCAGCTCTCCTCCAGCCTGCTCTCCTCCCTACCCGGCTTGTTCTACTTGATGCTGAAGACTCAGCTCCCCACTTAGAGGCGATGACCACGCCCCACACACTTGGCCACGCCCCCGCACAGACACGGTGTGTCCCTCATCGATCTTGTTCCCTTTTCATCCTTATCGCCAATCCCCCCTAACTCTGTTTTTCTCATCGTGCTGACTTCTCCTTGGGGAGGGCGAGCACTTGCATAACAAGCGCTTGACTCGTCTCCAAAGCCAAGGTTTGTTCCAATGAGTTTGACTTTCAACCTCCCCACGTCTCCTTGAGAAGATGAACCGCGCTTTTGTACCACAAGACATGCCAGGAATAGCTCCCCCGCAGTGCTCGCGGGAGGGGCAGGGATCGTGAGGAAGAGGCCGCAGCTCAGCTAGACATCTAAAAGGTACCATTAAGATGATGGACGCCTTTTTCCATGGTGCCTTGGGCAAGCCGTTGCGCTTTATTACTCATCTCTTCCGCAGGGAGGTCACGGCATGTCCTGTGCTCTCTGGCCAAGATGCACGCTCTGAGGACCACACTCACATCCTGGGGAAGAGAGGATGCAGGAGCAGGGCCTCAGGATACTCTTTCTCTGCATCCTTACCTGGACGCAGGGCTTGGGCAAAACAGACCACACGCCTGTGGTCATGTCACAGACACAACCTCTCCCTCACCACAGTCACCACCCCATGCAAACCAGCAGATTTTCCCAACAGTCTGCAACTTCTTATCACGGGAAAAATCCCAGAGGCAAAACCAGATTTCTGACCAACTTAGAAACGTCTGAAGACACTCCACAAAAAACAATAGTGATAGTCACCAATTACCTAGCCATTACAGTGACCAAAGGTTGTCGTGGGCATGTGAGACTCCCTGCAAAGCAGGTTTGGCCATCTCACTTGTCCAGAGTCTAAGGGAAGTTCAGAAAGTTGTTCCTTGGTACTTAACTGGCAGAGCTGGGATTTGAAATGACCCCTGGCTGGGTCTAAAGAATGATGTACTTTCCTATTGGAAGGCACTGCCCATGTGACTCAGAGGGCAGGATCTAAGATAGAAATGAGGCTGGACTCAAGGCTTGGGACAAACTGGGTTAGTCTGAGTCAAATAATAGGGATTGGTGGCCTCTATGCCTCCCAGCCAGTATTCCCTGGCTAACCTCCACCAAGCAGACATGTAGGCTGTAGAACTGGGCAGGTCCTTCAGGAGCATCCAATGGAAGAAAGGTATTCAGGAGCTGAAGACCCACTATGCGGTAGGGCCATCACCACAGGAACCTGGTGCTCTCTAGAGAAAGCCCATGAGATGTGGGTTGCCTTACCCATTTCACAGATGGAGAAATAGGGTTTTACCAGAGTTAGAGGACCCATAAGACTTGCAGATATCAGGTCAATCGTACTGAGTCCAAAGTGTGCTTTCATACCACAACCTCAAGCTGAATCTGTGAGGAGAGGGCTTGACTTTTGACTCCAGTGGGTCAAACCACCTGGCTACCACCTTTTAACCACCACTGGGTACCACTCTCAAAGGGCAGTGAGCAAACATGACCACATGATTTCCGTCTCATCCCTGAATCACCTTCTGGCTCATATGGGATAACATCTGGGTGATTATTACCAAAAAGGACAGTTTCTGATTCCCTCAATGTCCAAATATGGTTTTCAGTGCTGTGCTTAAAAAATTCTTTTCCCCTCCTTTGGTATGTTAAACCATCTCTCCTGAAATATTATAATGATCTTTGTTGACACCATCGACTAGCTTTTTAAGGTCTTTCTGTGTAAATACAGCAAAGATAAATTTCAGGCCAACTCCCATCTGAATCATTCCAAGCCTGGAATGCTGAAGGGTCTGGGTGAGTGAGCCTTGGCTGTACCTCGAGTCGGGAGGAGGAATACATTACCCTTGACCTTTCTCAGAGGAGCTGAATGGCCAAGCCTGTCCACTGGGAAACAGTCTGATGGGAGAGCCTTTCCTCCTCCCCCACTTTCCCTCCCAGAGCCCAGAAACGGAGAGGCACAGGGCAAGGCTCACCCCTGGTCTGTGTTGACGCCTTCAGTTTGCAGCTCACGGCCACCCTTTGTCTGCCCTGCTCTCTGCCCCGGGATGCAGATCCATCTGGACTCCCTGACCCTCTGCCTTCCTATTGGATTTGGTCCTGGGAAGTCCAGCAGAAGATGGGAGGAGATTGAAGGTGGGGTATTCATGCCTCTGAGGCTGCCTCCCAGCAGGTCTAGCGATCCTGGCACTGACGGGGCTTAGCGGGTTTAGCTGCTCCCTCCTCCCCTTCCCCTGGCCCCTGAATGGTCAAGGGGACTAGCTTCAGGTTGCTGCCCTGGTCTTTGCACAGCAACCCTGATACTAGGAATAGGAGTCACCATTTACAGAGGTTTCTCTAGTCAGTCATTTTGTCTACATGATTGTGCATAATTCTAAGGGCAGCCCTTTGAGGAAGGCATCCCAAGTGTCAGCTGAGGAAGCTAAAGCAGTGGCTGCTAAGCAGCTCGTTCAACGCACTCACCAGTAAATGGGGAAACAGGATTAGAGTCCCTGCTGAGTGGACCATCTCCAGTTGAAACCACAAGGGTAGTTTGCTGGGGCCAGTCTGGCAGAGAGCCATACCGCCATATCCTTCCCCACCCCTACGGCAATCCTGGTCCCAGCCCCAGTCTGACTCTCTTCCAAACCCTCCTACTTCAACCCTAGACTCCCGGCCAACTGGGTCTTCCCCAAAGACTGGGTCACCCTTGCCCCCATCAGTGCCAAAGATGGGGCCCATCTCTTGGCTAAAATGCTTGCTGTCCAACTCAGAAGCAGCACATTTTGAATTCAAAGGGATTGGAACCAAATGTCCTCAGCCCTGTCCCCGCTGTTTCTGGGTCCGAGTCTCATGCGACCACTTATGTCCCTTTTCGCAGTAACCTCTCAGCCCTTTCTCTTTCCCTCTTGTTTTTCCATTTCCCAAAAGTGTTCACAAGTTTCTGATAGATTAACAAAGAAATAGAACCTCCTGCTTTATAGACAATGAGAAATGTCATCAGTAGACATAACAGTCAACATAAACTACATAACACAATATTGAAATCAGCCCATGAGGGGAAAACGGCGTGTGTGCATCCGTCACTCAATCATGTCCGAATCTTTGCAACTCACAGACTGTAGCCTGCCAGGATCTTCTATCTATGGAATTCTCCAAACAAGAATACTGGAGTCGGTTGCCATGTCCTCCTCCAAGGTATCTTCCAGACCCAGGAATCAGACCTACGTCTCCTGCATGTTCTGCATTGCAGGCAGATTCTTTACCCACTGAGCTACTGGTAAGCCCTGAGGGAAAATGTCCAGTTGGCCAAAAACTAAAGAAAAAATGAAACCTTCTTCATGAAGCTTAGATTTGCACAATGCACCCAAAAGAAACTAGACCTGGTAGAAACAATGGCTAAAAGCACACATATGTGCACGCGCACACACATGGGCACTCACAACAGCAGAAGGCAAATTATAAAGGGACAAAAAGTTGTAAAATTTTGTTATAAAATTTAAACTTGTTGAAAGAAGTGAAAGTGAAAGTCGTGTCTGACTCTTTGCCACCCCATGGACTCTACAGTCCATGGAATTCTCCAGGCCAGAATACTGGAGTGGGTAGCTTTTCCCTTCTCCAAGGGATCTCCCCAACCCAGGGATCAAATCCAGATCTCCCACATTGCAGGTGGATTCTTTACCAGCTGAGCCACCAGGGAAGCCCAAGAATACTGGAGTGGGTAGCCTATCCCTTCTCCAGCGGATCTTCCCGACCCAGGGATTGAACGAGGGTCTCCTGCATTGCAGGCAGATTCTTTACCAACTGATCTATCAGTGTTGGATGAATATAATTTCAATAAAGTAGCAAAGAAATGATAAAAGAAATTATAATTAGACTGTATGAAAACCTAGAATTGAAATGTCATGTATTTGTTCTGAAAACTAGTTTCACAATGAGATTTTATCACTGTTAATGTAATTCTATTAAAACATAAATATTCCAAAGGTTTTAGAATCCAAATAGCCTCAGTCTTTAAGAGGTGGAGCCAAAATGCCAGAGCCAGAGACATGGATGGACCTAGGGAGTGTCATACAGAGTGAAGCAAGTCAGAAATAAATATTGCATATTAATGCATATATGTGGAATCTAGAAAAATGATAGGGATAATCTTATTTGCAAAACACATAGAGACACAGATATAAAGAACAAACGTGTGGATACCAAGGTGGGAAGAAGAGGCGGGATGAACTGGGAGATTGGAATTGACATATATACACTATTGGTGTATGTTTGTGTGTTAGTTGCTCAGTCATGCCTGAGTCTTTGCAGCTCCATGGTTTGTAGCTTACCAGGCTTCTCTGTCCATGGGATTCTCGGGCAAGAATACAGAAGTGAGTTGCCATTCCCTTTTCCAGGGGATCTCCCCAACCCAAGGATGGAACCCAGGTCTTCCACGTTGTGGGCAGATTCTTTACCATCTGAACAACCAGGGAAGCCCATACGCTACTGATACTATGTATAAAATGGGCAACTCCTGAGAATCTCCTGTATAGCACAGGGAACTCTACTCAATGCTCTGAAGTGAACTAAATGGGAAGGAAATGGAAAAAAGGGGGAATATATATATATATATATATATATATACATATAGCTGATTCACTTTGCTGTATGGTAAAACTAACACAACATTGTAAAGCAACCATACTCCAATAAATCCTTTTTAATGCCAGAGTCAAAAGTGAGGACTTCAGCTTTCTATCTCACTCCCAGTAGGCCCACCAGCGCCCTGCCCTGCCATACCTTCAGACCCGAACTTGCATCTCAGCCCATGTACTCCATCTAGGCCCCACCCCAGGGTCTGACCTCCAGTCTCACTTCCCCTTCAAAGCCTCCTCTCACTCTCTTCCTCCTGATACCAATGAGTTTCCCATGCCTGAATGATTATGAGTGGAGTGCTCTCTCAGGGTCTCCCTGCCCACCTGCCCAGGCCCAGACAAGCCCCAGAGACCCCTAAGTGATGTTAGCCAAGGAAACGTGGTTCCCACCGACAGCACTACAGCCTACCATTCATAACACTCCTCCTTAGAAGCCTGCTGGACCTCATGTGAACAAGATTCACAGATTCCCATCCTGAGCACTAGGAGCTGAGCAGACTCACTGAGAATATCAACCATGGCAGAGCTAAGTGTCTCAGGTCCCTGCCAAATGTTGGATAATCTGAAGTATATCACATGTGTTATTTCCAAACCTAGCAATCCTGCAGGGCAGGTATTAACCCCTTCTTTTAGAGAGATAATGGGCTCAGAAAGATTGAACAACTTAGCCAAGGTCACCCCATTTTTAAAAGGTGGAGGTGTAATTGGAACCCATACCTCACTGGACTCTGAAGTCCACCATGGTCTCCACTCTGGAGGTGTTCTCCACCCTGCTGAGAACAATCATTGAAGTAGAGAGACAGAAAATAAACATCTGTAAGAAGGCTTAGAGAGCTGCCAAGCAGTGAGGAACTGGGGTGCAGAGACTGTGAGCAGAGGGGAGCCTAGAGCAGTGACCCCAGCATGGGGCCACTTTCCTCTAGAGGATCCTGAGAAAGTGAGAACACAAATGAGAGCCTGAATCACAATTCCTAGGGATCAAGGACAAACTTTGAAATTAGGGCCTACTAAGCATGTCCTGGTAAACATCCCAGACTTTCAATTGAGACCCAAAAGCTACATCCTATGAGCAAAATGAACCACTCATACTGTATATGAAGCCCAAGATTGGACTGGATTAAAGTGATCTGGGATGCTGGAGCCCCTAGCCTCAAAGGCTGCCATAAGCAAACATAAATCTTTTCTTAAAAACTGTAGCATCATCCAAGATGAAAAAGCTCTAGAAATCTGCCATACCTATAATTAACAATAATGTATCATACACTTAAAAATTTGTTTAAAGGCTATATCTGATGTTAAGTGTTCTTACCACTAATGCATTTTTAAAAAATTGTACCATCATCCAAGCTCTCAAGTGAACACTGTTTAAAATATAATGTTTAGCATGCAATCAAAAATAAGGAGGTACTTGAAAAGGATGGATGACATGATCAAGATCTTAGAGAAAAAAATAGACAATAAAAATAGCAGGCCCAAGGAGTTCCACATATTGGAGTTACCAGGCACAGACTTGAAATTTTTGCTTAATACACTCAAGGAAATGAAAGATAAGTTTAAAATTTCAAGCTCGTGTACACCTGTGGTGGATTCATGTCGATGTATGGCAAAGCCAATAGAGTATTGTAAAGTAAAAAAAAGAAAAATAAATAAAAATAAAAATTTTTTTAAAGAAGAAAAAAATAAATAAAATAAAATTTCAGCAGAAAACATAAGCTATAAAAAATTCAAATTCTGCAACTGAAACAAAAAAGGACACTGAGAATACAATGGATACGTTTAAGAGCTAATTAGGCCTGGCTGCAGAGAGGATTAATGACCTGGAAAGTCCGACAAGAGGAAATATCCAGAGGAAAGCTTAAGGAAACAAAAGGATAGGACAAATCAAAAACGCCTAGGAGACATCTAAGATACAGTGGTGATTCCTGACCTATCACTGAAGTTCAAATAGCAGAGAAGAGGAAAATGGAGGAGATCCTTCTGAAAAGAGAAGAGCTGAGAATTTCCCTGTATGTGAACGCTTCCCATTTAATCCGCCCTAAATAATTCAAATTTCTGGATTCTTTTGTCTTTACTTTCCCTATTCTATTTCCCATCATCTATTGTTCCTAGCTGGTACTTTTTGAGATGAATTATGGTTCAGATGTTGGCCACATGCAGCATTAGTGAATTAGGAGGCAACATTTTCTGGGAACTCTGAAAAACAATGATCTTTCCTCCACTGGACAGTAGAATGTGAGATCTGGAACTGCTGCAAATAGTTTGTGAGCATAAAAGAGTAGTCTTGGGAGGAAGATGACACCACAGACATAGAGAAAGTGGGTTATTCCCTCATTAGATGACTTAGTTAAGGCATGCATGCAACCAACAACTCACACACACACACACACACACACACACACACACACCACACGTGTCTGTCTGATTATTTTGGGTAATAAATTCTTTTTAAGCCAGTTTGTATCAGTTTGTGGACACTTACAACCAAAGCTACAAAAATGATATTAAATGTTGGAAGTAAAACTACTCTCCAGAAAATTTGAAATGAAATCTATCTTGAAGAGAAGTGTATCAAGAGTCTCTTGCAACCATTCCAATATTTAGTATTGCCATTTTGAACTCTGTTTCTGATAGGCTAAACCATAATATTTTCTCTTTAGCTTAGATTTTCCTAGCTCTGATTTTCAGGGAAGTGGATTTTGTTGATAAACATTTGAATGTCCTCAGTTGTGTATTGTCACTTTGTGGCTGTGACTTCCTTAGACCTTGGATTTCCATCTTTTCCCCTTGCTTCCATGGTTCCATTTTCCAGCTGAAAGCCAAACACTGTGGCGCACGGGGCAGGAGCCCCAGAATCAAATGGACAGATCTATGTCCTGGAGAGACTGACTCTCTAGTAATGATGGTCAAACAGGGTGCAAACATCTGGACCAAAAGGCTGATGACAACCGTGTAGAAGGAGATACAGGTTACGCTTACTAGGACTTCTACACTTTATTCCAAATTGGAATAACTTCCACTATTTAATCTTAAGCTTTCTTTGTATCTGCTTTTCCTTTGCTTATTTTATTCCTCTCTTTCTCTGTCCTCATTATATTGATTGAATTTTCATTGTTTCTTGCTGTTCAACCAAGTTTAAAAGTTATACATTCTATTTCTAATCTTTTACATTTACTGTCTTTTACATGCATCTTTTACATTTATCATCTTTTACATGCATCGTCAACTCAGTGGACATGAGTTTGAGCAAACTCCAGGAGACAGCGAAGGACAGGGAAGCCTGACATGCTGCAGTCCATGGGGTCACAAAGAGTTGGACCTGACTGAGCAACTGAACTGAGCTGGATGCTAATTCAGTGTATTTTTTTAATTGGAGTAGAATGCTTTGCAATGTTGAGTTCGTTTCTGCTATACAACAATATAAATCAGCTGTATGAAGGCGTATATTCCCTCCCTCTTGAGCGTCCTCCTGCCCCCGCCCCTATCCCACCCGTGTAAGTCATCACAGAGCTGGGCTCCTGTACTTTGCAGCAGTTTCCCACTAGCTACCTATTTTACACATGGTGGTGTGTATATGTGAGTGCTATTCTCTCAGTTCGTCCTGCTCTCTCCTTCCCCCACTGTGACCACAAGTCCATTCTCTGTACCTGCATCTCTATTCCTGCCCTGAAAATACATTCTTCAGTACCATTTTTCTAGATTCCACATATATGCATGAATATATGAAATTTATTTTTCTCTTTCTGACTTACTTCACTCTGTATGACAGACTCTAGTTTCATCCACATCACCACAAATGACCCAATTCCATTTCCTTTTATGGCTGGGTAATATTCCATGGTGTATATGTACCATATCTTCTTTATCCATTCATCTGCTGATGGTCATGTAGGTTGCTTCGAGGTCCTGGCTATTGTAAATAGTGCTGCAATAAACACTGGGGTACACGTGTCTCTTTGAATTATGGTTTCCTCAGGGTATATGCCCAGTAGTGGGATTGCTGTGTCATATGCTAGTTTTATTTTTAGCTTTTACAGGAACTTCAATACTGTTCTCCATAATCGTTATAACAATTTACATTCCCACAACAGTGTAGGAAGATTCCTTTTCTCTGCACCCTCTCTGGGATTTATTATAGCCTGTAGGTGTTTTTATGATGGCCATTCTAACAGGTGTAAGGAGATATCTCATTATAGTTTTGATTTGTATTTCTCTGATAACAGTCAATGTTGAGCATTTTTTCAAGTGCTGGCCATCTATATATCTTTTTTGGAGAAATGTCTGCTCAATAACACACTGTATATTAAGACCCATACCTAAGGCTTAATCAGCATCTTTATTCTTCAGCCAACTATTTCATGGAGTTTACAATTATTTAACTTCAGTCACCCTGGAGGAGGGCATGGCCACCCACTCCAGTATTCTTGCCTGGAAAATCCCATGGACAGAGGAGCCTGGTGGGCTACGGTCTATAGGGTCACAAAGAGCTGGATGTGACTGAAGTGACTCATCACACACACACAATTTCAATCTGCCAATGAACACTTATCATGTTATTGCTGTATACTGATTCACTCCCAGTTCATTTTTCAGCCCTCTCTACAGTAAATGCTTAAGTGGACTTACCAACATGCTTAGAATTTCTTTGCTTAGTTTGCTACTTTCATACACCCCTTCTTCTGGACTCAATTTTCTTGTTACTGAGAAGATACTTTATCAAATATTAGATGGGAGGCTGTGAGTAATAAACATGTTGAAAACTGTCTTATTTCATCGTCATGCGTGAATGATTGTTTACCGAGACATCAGTGACCAAATCGATAGCTCATTTTTCTCCAGGTGTGTGACGACTTTATCCCATTGTCTCCTGGCGTCAGTCGTTTCTTCTCGGTAGTCCACTGTCAGCCTCATTAGCATTCCTGTTTCATTTCTTTGTCTCCTTGCCTGCCATTTTTGCAGTTTTATATTGATGTGCCTAGGTGTTGATTTCTTTTTATTTCAGTTTTTGGAACTTGATGTGTTTCTTCAATTTTTCTTCACTATTTCCTTCTCCTGGAGAGAATATGTATCTGGAACATTTCATTCTGTCTCCCAATCTCTTAACATCACTGTTAAGAGATTTTCTTCTTCTTATCTCTTTCTGTTGAGTTTTCTCTGAGCTTTCTACCATCTCCCTATTTCTCTCTGTGTAAATGAGAGATATTAAGTTGTGATTCAGCCATTAAAAAGAACACATTTGAATCAGTTCTAATGAGGTGGATGAAACTGGAGCCTATTATACAGAGTGAAGTAAGCCAGAAAGAAAAAAAAAATACAGTATGCTGCTGCTGCTAAGTTGCTTCAGTCGTGTCCAACTCTCTGCGACCCCATAGGTGGGAGCCCACCAGGCTCCCCGTCTGTGGGATTCTCCAGGCAAGAACACTGGAGTGGGTTGCCATTGCCTTCTCCAATGCATGAAAGTGAAAAGTGAAAGTGAAGTTGCTCAGTTGTGTCCGACTCTGTGCGACCCCATAGATGGCAGCACAGCAGGCTCCTCCATCCATGGGATTTTCCAGGCAAGAGTACTGGAGTGGGGTGCCATTGCCTTCTCTGATATAGTATACTAATGCATATATATGGAATCTAGAAAGACGGTAACGATAACCCTGTATGCGTGACAGCAAAAGAGACACAGATGTATAGAACAGTCTTTTGGACTTTGTGGGAGAGGGAGAGGGTGGGATGATTTGGGAGAATGGCATTGAAACATGTATAATATCATATGTGAAATGAATCACCAGTCCAGGTGTGATGCAGGATACAGGATGCTTGAGGCTGGTCCACTGGGATGACCCAGAGGGATGGTATGGGGAGGGAGGTGGGAGGAGGATTCAGGATGGGGAACATGTGTACACCTGTGGTGGACTCATGTGGATGTATGGCAAAACCAATACAATATTGTAAAGTAATTAGCCTCCGAATAAAATAAATAAATTTAAATTAAGAAAACCAAACAAAAACAGTGAATATTATTTAATACACTTTTATTTCTCAAGATGTATTTGGTCATTGTTCGCCTCTGTCTCACTTTATGATTGTTTTTCTTATTTTATCTTTTTAAATGTTTGAGTCATACTTTTTTAGAGTCTCCTTGTTTAATTCTAGATTATTCAGCTATTTCTAGTTCTTAGAATAGGAATCTTCTCTTAATTGACTCTTCAGGACTATTTTAACAGTAAAGAACAGAAAATCCCACATAAAACAGACCTAAGTAAAAGTAAGTTAACTGGCTCATATAACTGAAAAGTCCGGGTTATCCTGGCTTTAGTCACAATTTGACTCAGGGCTGAAGCTAATGTCTCTTTTTTTTCCTATTTCTTGGACCCATTTCTGTTTCGGCTCTATTCTCAGACATATCATTCCTCATGAGTAACAGGAGAGCTGCCAGCAGACCAGCAAGAGCACACTTTTGCCTCTGGTTGGCCCAGCTTAGATAGTGTGCCCACGTCGGCACCCACGACTGTGGTCATGGGGAGGAGAAACACGGGCTAGCCTGGCCTGGGGTGCAGCCCCAGGAGCCCACCTTGCACTGAGGAAGGGCTGTTGGAGGAAGACAGGATAATAGATGCTGGGAGGAGTGGTGTGTGGTTGAGAGAGTGTGTGTTAGTCACTCACTCATGTCCAGCTCTTTGTGACCCAATGCACTGTAGCCCGCCAGGCTCTTCTGTCCATGGAATTCTCCAGGCATGAATACTGGAGGGCTTGCCATTTCATTCTCCAGGGGATCTCCCCGACCTGGGAACTGAATGAACCCAGTTCTTCCTCATTGCAGGCAGATTTTTTACTGTCTGAGCCACCAGGGAAACCCTTGGGTGAGAGTAAGTTTCATTAAATGCTAAAAGACTAAATGAATTTGGTCTGACTTTTATCTGATTCACAAGTTTGCCTTCTGCACGTGCCCTTACACACACATGATACACACACATGCACATACATAGAGTTAACTGCTCCCCCAGCCCAACAGCTCCATCTCCTGTCTTGGCAGATGCAAGTCCAGCCCAGCAAGCTCCTTTCCCAGAGGTTCTCACTGCAGCCTTGAGCCTGAATCTCTCTGGCTGGATTAGACCCAAGGCCTTTCCCTGAACTCAACACGGCCACTTTGTCTGGCCATGCCTGGGTCACATCCTTTCCCTGCATCCAGGGACAGGGACAGCCCCACAGAGCTGCATAGTCTGAGAATGGAGGAGAGGTGGCCCCTAGGGAAGGTGGAGTTTTTACCCCCAGAGAAGTGGGAC
Organism: Neotragus pygmaeus; assembly: GCA_006410875.1. NCBI lineage: Eukaryota > Metazoa > Chordata > Mammalia > Artiodactyla > Bovidae > Neotragus > Neotragus pygmaeus. The sequence continues at coordinate 273,877 of SJYV01051493.1, read as the reverse complement.
GGACGCTGTCAGATGGAAAGAGGAGCTGTCCTCTTCAAAGAGAAACCCACCAATTCCCAAAGCCATCCCATTCCCATTGGGTGGCTTGGCTTGCCGTGCCCTGCCTCCCTAGCCTCACCATGCCATGGACACTTCACAATTTCTCTAGTACTGAGAGAGTCAGTTCCTGGATATGTTGGTAAGAAGTCCAGGGTTCCCAAGGAGGAGAAACATGTCCTTGAGCAAGATACATCAGGTTGATAAGAAGTCCAGGGTTCCTGAGGAAAAAGGGGTCCCAGGCCTTCGAGAAGGGGAAAGGGGCCTGGGGCTCTCAAGGAGAAACGGACAAATTCTTTTCTACATTCCTTTGTCTTAGTCAGTATAACATAGCTCAGTTGGTAAAGAATCTGCCTGCAATGCAGGAGACCCCAGTTCAAATCCTGGGTTGGGAAGATCTGCTGGAGAAGGGATAGGCTACCCACTCCAGTATTCTTGGGCTTTCCTTGTGGCTCTTTTTTCCTTGTGGTAAAGAATTTGCCTGCAATGCAGGAGACCTGGATTTGATCCCTGGGTTGGGAAGATCCCCTGGAGAAGAGAAAGGTTACCAACTCCAGTATTCTGGCCTGGAGAATTCCATACAATCCACTGGGTGGCAAAGAGTTGGACACGACTGAGCAACTTTCACTTTTCAGTCAATATGACAATGTATCTTGCTTGAGGACATGTTTTGCCTTAACAAGAACCTGACTAATCCTGTCATCTTAAAATGTATATTATGGGAGTGTGTCTGGTAAGATCTTGCTACTGTTCTTTCTAATCTTGTTAATTTAAGATGTATGTTATGGGAGTGGGTCTGAAAAAAGTATATAAGACCTTGATAAGACTAGCTGGGGGCAGGCATTCTCTGCCCCTCTTCTGATGTCTATGTCAGAAACTTTGTCTATCCCTTTTATTACTTTAATAAAACTCTGCCACACAAAAGCTCTTGAGTGATCAAGCCTGGTCCCTGGTCCCGAAGCTAAATCTTCTCTGAAGATCATGAATCCACCATCACTCACTGTAAGCTCTCAGTATACCCCATCCATAGATTTTCTTGGGAGCATTTCTCTAATTTCAGCCTGAACCACCATCTTGGGTAGTGAGCTTCAGATGTGTTACTCCCTTTCCAACTTTGTTAGTCCCTGGAATCAACAATTCTCATTTGTGCATCTTTAGAAATTCCTAGTCTAGAACACAAAATAGCTTCCATATCCCTCTGGTCAAATACCTTAATGTCTTCAGGCCTCAGCAAGCCCCTCCTTTCCCAAGATGAGCCCACACTGTACAGACCACACTCACCTCTGTGACCCGGCCCCTTCCCGCGTGGTCGGACAGACTCTTGCTGGCCCCAGCCCTGTCACTCAGAAGCAGTGAGACCTTTGGTGAATCACCTGACTTCTCTAAGTCCCACACCTGCAGTGTCAGCATAAAGATATCCATCTGCAAGGTCAGAGGAGGATCTACTGACGGCACTGTTGGCAGGGTTAGCCCTCTGAGTGGAAGGACCTCCTTCTCTCCTCCCAGAGAGCCTGGCTTCTGCTCAAGGACTGGCTAGTCCTTGACCTCCAGCTTTAATAGCCACATGTCTTTGAATCAATATAACTGCCCATCTGACCTTTGATCTCTGACCTGTGAAGCCTGCTCCTCCCCCGTGGGATCTCCTTGTTGGCCCATCTCCTGCTGTGACCCCTGACCCATGAACCCCAGGCATGGGTGCAGTGGCCCCAGAACAGGGTAGGGGTAGAAGCAGGAGAGGAGGACAGGTGATGTGGAGGAGGTGATGGAGGTCACGCCGGGGTGTCATCTGGAGGGATCATCTGTGGCTTCCACGTTGTCACAAAGCAAGCAGAAGTGAGTTTTCTGTTTCACAATCCAGGCAGCTCGTTTCGTGGGCCTTTGACAGTTCTTTCATGTCCTTGACAGTGACGAGCTTTTCCCCCAGGAAGTTAGAAGGATGGCCACCCTCCATGGCACCCCTCACCTGGTGACGTTACGTGGCACAACCACCTGATGACACTCTGCAGCCACTTCTCCTGTGTGAGCAGAGGGCGCTGAGCCACATCCTTGCCACCTCCTCTTCCTGCCTCCCCAGGACACCGACCCCTGGGTCCTCTGCTCACAGAGGGCTCCTCACTCAGCCTCTCCTGGGCAATCTTTCCAGTTTTCAGTGAACATTTTCTGTTCACGAGAGCCCTTCTTGGGGCCCAGGAGAGGGTGCAGGTGGGTGTCACCCTCTTGCTATGGTTTGAAGCACAGCCCACACACTCCTGGTTTGCCAATGGGACCCTGAGACTATCCTTTGGTTTGGGGCTCATCAGTGTAGTAGAAGGCAATGGCACCCCACTCCAGTACTCTTGCCTGGAAAATCCCATGGATGGAGAGCCTGGTAGGCTACAGTCCATGGGG
>SJYV01051493.1:249395-266219 GCA_006410875.1 Neotragus pygmaeus | reverse complement strand
GATCATGGCATCCGGTCCCATCACTTCATGGGAAATAGATGGGGAAACAGTGGAAACAGTGTCATACTTTATTTTGGGGGGCTCCAGAATCACTGCAGATGGTGATTGCAGCCATGAAATTAAAAGACACTTACTCCTTGGAAGAAAAGTTATGACCAACCTAGACAGCATATTCAAAAGCAGAGATATTACTTTGCCAACAAAGGTTCGTCTAGTCAAGGCTATGTTTTTTCCTATGGTCATGTATGGATGTGAGAGTTGGACTGCAAAGAAAGCTGAGCACCGAAGAATTGATGCTTTTGAACTGTGTTGTTGGAGAAGACTCTTGAGAGTCCCTTGGACTGCAAGGAGATCCAACCAGTCCATCCTAAAGGAGATCAGTCCTGGGTGTTCATTGGAAGGACTGATGCTAAACCTGAAACTCCAATACTTTGGCCACCTCACACGAAGAGTTGACTCATTGGAAAAGACCTTGATGCTGGGAGGATTTGGGGGCAGGAGGAGAAAGGAGTGACAGAGGATGAGATGGCTGGATGACATCACCGACTCTATGAACATGAGTTTGAGTGAACTCTGGGAGTTGGTGACAGACAGGGAAGCCATGTGCTGCGATTCATGGGGTTGCAAAGAATCGGACACGACTGAGCGACTGAACTGACTGAATAACTAGCTATGTTGAGAATCTTTTCATGTGTCTATTGGTCATTGAGAAGGCAATTCTAAAACTAGTTTATGTTAATCACAGAATCGAGCAAATGGGTTAATATGCCATGGCTAATAAGATCCAAGTCACTCCAGGTTGGAGAGAGGAGTTATAAATAAGGAAAAGAGAAGCTAGAAGGAACCTTTTGGTGTTGGCTTGGAGATGAGGGTATGTTTTTAATATGTATACAGATATGCATACTATATGTGGTATGCATATAATTCATGGTTTTCAATATATATACATATATCTCCTATACATATATTATGTATAATAAATACACATATACATATAATATGTAACTAATAGTACCTACATGTAACTCATAGGTTTTAATATATATATTGTTGTTTAGTGGCTAAGTCCTGTTTAGCTCTTTTTGAGACACCATGCAGATATTATATATCTATGTATATGTATATATATAGAGAGATCTGTGTATATATATATATATAGTATTCTTGCCTGGGAAATCACAAGGGCAGCGGAGCCTGGTGGGCTACAGTCCATGGAATCACAAAGAGCTGGTCATGGCTGAAGTGACTGGGCACGCACACCCAAACACGTATATACATATGTGTTTTATTACATACACGTTTCCTAGCTTCATCTGCTGAGATGGCCCAAGCGCAGTGAGCACACCCAGCACCTAGATCTTGGTTCCTACTCACCATTCTCAGTGAAGCAAACCAGGGCGGCTTAGAGAAACAGCTCACTCCAGGGCTCACTCTACAAAGGTCCAAGATGAGCCTGCAGCATCTGGTGATGGCAGAGAGCAAAGAAACGCTCAAAAATGATAAGGACATGTCAAAAGGACATGGAAGCCGGGACTTCCCTGGGGGTCCGGTGGTTAAGACCTCACCTGCCAGTACAGGGGCTGAAAATTCAGTCCCTGGTCAGAGAGCTAAGACCCCCGTGCCTTGTGGCCAAAACAGCAAACACAAAACAGAAGCAATATTATAATAAATCCCCAAAAGATTTTTTAAATGGTCCACATCAATTTAAAAAACTTAAAAAAAAAAAAAAAAGGATATGGAAGCCAACCTGAGAGAGCTCCCAAAAGCCAAACCTGGGACAATCTGAACAACAAAATAAAAGGTGATGGTAATGACCTGTGAGCCACTGAATAAACTAAGAGTCTATGAGTTACACCAAAACAGACAAATGAATACAAAAACAAGGAGAAAGGAAAAGTCTTCCTCACAGAAGAAATCTCAAGCATTGAATGTAAAAGGAAGGATGAACAGAGAAAACTGACTCCTTAACCAACTCCTCAGTCCATTTTTTCAAGCAAGAATCAACAAAGAATTCTAAAATGAGTAGCCAAAAGAAAAAAGATGAAAAACAAAACATTTACATGGTCTTAAAATACCTTCCCACAGACCGTTGTTAATTACAAAGCGAAAGAATGATAACTTCACAGTAGAGAAATCAGACGTCGTGTGCCCCGAAAAGGGTACCCTGAAAGGATGCGGGTGCCTGCCAAAAATGCATAACCCAAATTTAATCAGGAGGAAACATCAGACAAACCCAAATTCTACAAAACAAGTGGCCAATACTCTACTCCTCCTCCCCCCAAAAGAAGATAAAGCCAGGCTGAGGAACGCCTCCAGATGAAAGGAGACAACTGAACTGGCAAAGGAGACAACAGAACTGGCAAAGTTTGAGAAAGATCTGTAGATGAGATCATAGTATTCCAAGCATGTTAATTTCCTGATTTTGATAGTTGTGCTGTGGTTATGTAACACGGTAAGGTTGGAAGAATCTGGGTGAAGGGTACAATGGGAATTCTTTGTACTATTTTTGTGACTTTCCGGTAAGTCTGAAATTATTTCAAAATAAAAAATTGAAAAGGAAGATCCCAGAGGGGCCTCCCTCGGTCACTCTGGGTGGATCCTGACTCAGAAAACCTGGAAAGGAAACTCGGCCCCCTCTCAGATAACTGGACATCTGATTCTGGGCTTTTGCTGCCACCTCCGCCTTGGTGGCCCTGCCATCTTTTAGAGATGTGTGCTGAGATATTTTTGGATAAATGATGTGGTGCCTGAGATTTGCTTCAAGATAACAGAGGGGCGGCAGGAGGTGTGGGTGTGGCTGGGGCAAGGGTGGCCAAGAGTTAACGGTTGGGGTTGCTGGGTGGNTTGGACTGTGAAGAACGCTGAGCGCTGAAGAATTGATGCTTTTGAACTATGATGTTGGAGAAGGCTCTTGAGAGTCCCTTGGACTGCAAGGAGATCCAACCAGTCCATTCTGAAGGAGATCAACCCTGGGATTTCTTTGAAAGGAATGATGCTGAAGCTGAAGCTCCAGTACTTTGGCCACCTCATGCGAAGAGTTGACTCATTGGAAAAGACTCTGATGCTGGGAGGGATTGCGGGCAGGAAGAGAAGGGGATGACCGAGGATGAGATGGCTGGATGGCATCACTGACTCAATGGACTTGAGTCTGAGTGAACTCTGGGAATTGGCGATGGACAGGGAGGCCTGGCGTGCTGCAGTTCATGGGGTCGCAAAGAGTTGGACACGACTGAGCGACTGAACTGACTAGTAACTACCCAGTAAGCCAGCCAGCAAGCAATGTGTAGGATGGCCAGGCCATATGGAGCCACATCACCAAAGATGATTTCAAAGGGTCCCCAAAGGTTTTTAAGGTAGTGAGTGTTTTTTCCTCTCAGATGAGGGCACGAGATGGTTCCTAGAACAGAGCCTTGACATACTATACTTGCTGTCATTTCTTAGCTATACCACTTACAAGTCATTCCCTAGGATATGTAAAATAATATATGCCATGCTAGCTAAAAACACACAGAACTACAGTATTAATGACTTCAATGAAATTCACATCAGTCGTAAGTCAACACATGCCTTGAGCACCAATTCTCTGTGAGACGTTCTGGTAGGCATTGTGAGAGAGACAAATAAGACAAAGGCAAAGCTGCTGAATTGAAGGGCTTCTCAACCCACTTAGAGGAGCAAGGCACAAGCAGTGGTCACTTTAATGGGTCAACAAAGCTGTAAGAAAAATGGTACTTGTTCCATTATGCAGATCAAACTTTATGATAAAGATAAAATGTTTTTGAAGACTGCGACTACTCTACATATATAAGACATTATTATCATCATCATATGACATACACTATAGGATAGTTATTGCCAGAAAAGTTAGGAGAAGAGGGAAGTTGCTTCAAGATCAGATAAGAAAAGGTCTCAGGGAGAAAGCCAACAATAATGGATAGGATTCACAGGACTCCCCGGGCTATCTGGTGGCTAAGACTCAAGGCTTCCAATGCAAGGGGCCTGGGTTTGATCCCTCTTCATGGAACTAGATCCCACGTGCCATGCCTGGAAGATCCTGCATGCCCCATCGAAAATCACATGTAACTAAGACCAGTGCATCCAAAAACATAAATGATAAATAAAATAAAATAGCTTTTTTAAAGAATGGTAGGATTTGGGTGAGTCACATGGGAAGAAGGTCATCTGAGACAAAGGGTTTAGGAGAACCGATGGGTAAGCCCTCAGCAGTGCCCCCTGAACCCAGTCACCTTCAATCCATCCTCATCCCTCCCCACGACCTCTCTGGATCTGTTTCTCAAGGCTGTGGTCTCAGAACATGCTGTGCTGCGTTGTATCTGCAGCTCTTTGGCCACGCTGCTCACTCTGCCTAGAAGACCTTGGCCCTCGTCTCCATCCAGCTAACTCTGTGTGGGCCACCTGCTAGAAAGCTTTAGTCTCTTGGAATGTGGTACTCTTCCTAGAGGAGAAAAGATGCCACCATTTCACTTCATCAGAGTGCTCATCACACTATCTTCCTCACTAAGCATCCACTCCACCACACTACCACTACCCCACGATCACTCTAAGCATCTTGGGGGCAAAGACCTTGCTTTTTGTATCTGGATTCTTAGCCACCATGCTTGCTAACAGTAAGCGCTCAATAAATGCTTGTAGCATGAATGTGTGTATTTACAGAAATAGGGGCTTCAGGAAGACAAATATGTTTTGTAAGGGGAAAATGGGCAGATTTTTACATTTTGAATTTGAGCTGATGTGAGTCCATTCATTTGGAAATGTCTGCCCAAAATTGGAAAGATGGGACTGCAACCAGGTACCATTATTATTTTCATTTTTTTTTTTTTTCAGAGAGAGAGACAGATGTATAAAGAGAATACGAACCCTGCCTGGGTCTCAGAATCAGAAAGCAGTGATGCAGATAACATAGTTGGAGCTCTGAGTCATTCCTCTGTTACCTTCTAAACTGGAACCTTGGGAAATGTCCAGAGCAGAAGAATACAAGGAAGAAGATAAGCCAGCAAACAATTCACTGATAACAAAGATAGAAAGAAGTACAATGATGTTAATGATAATGATGAGTTTCTTGGAAGGTTCAGAAGGTAACGAATCAGCCGCAGGTTTGATCCCTGGGTCAGGAAAATCCCCTGAAAGAGAAAATGGCAACCCATTCCAGTATTTTTGCCTGAAAAAAATCCCATGGACAGAGGAGCCTGGCAGGCTACAGTCCATGAGGTCACAAAGAGTCACAAAGAATCAGACAAGACTGAGCGACTAAGCATAGCAATGACAAAGATGACCTCCCCCTTCTGCCTCTCTCTCCCTTCCTTCCCTTCTCTTTTCTTTCTGACCTGTTCATTCCTAGGTTGGGACAGAACAGGACGATGTCTATGCCAGGTGGCAGGGGGCGAGGGGGGCAGGTCATGATGGCCCACAGTCGGCTGCTGGAGGCCAAATGAGCTTAAGGAGATGTCTGCAGAGAGAGGGCGGCACTGCATGGAGAGCCAGGGTGGGGTGAAGAGGGTGTCCATACAAGGTGGGGTCCAGCATGAGACACCGAGCCTGAGAAACTGAGAGCATATAAACCAGTAAATAAATAAACTGGAAGTCTGATGAGGAATGAGGTGTTTTGCATAGTCTCAAGGTACATCTCTTCTACATATTTATTAACCTCAAAGGTGGAAGTTGTAATTTTACAGCAAAGAAGCCTGGCAGATGCCATCTCCATTAAGTAAACACCAAAGGTAATGACAGAAATGGAATCTTAGTCACTCGATTGGATGTAATAAGAAAGCGGCATTGTTTCTGTGATATTTCTGCCAAAGGTGCCTAACTTGAATCTAATCATGAGCAAATATCAAATAAACCCAAATGTAGGGGCAAATACAAATACAAATCTACGAAATAATTAACTGGTAATCCTCAAGTGTCTCAGGAGAAGGCGATGGCACCCCACTCCAGTACTCTTGCCTGGGAAATCCCATGGATGGAGGAGCCTGGTGGGCTGCAGTCCATGGGGTCGTGAAGAGTCGGGCACGACTGAGCAACTTCACTTTCACTTTTCACTTCCATGCACTGGAGAAGGAAATGGCAACCCACTCCAGGGTTCTTGCCTGGAGAATCCCAGGGACGGGGGAGCCTGGTGGGCTGCCGTCTATGGGGTCGCACAGAGTTGGACACGACTGAGGTGACTTAGCAGCAGCAGCAAGTGTCTCAATGGCATGAAAGTCAAGCAAAGACTGAAGAACTGATCCACAGTGAAGGAAACAGAGGAGATTTGACAACTAGATGCAGTGCACAAGCCTGGACTGGATTCTGCGGCTACGGAGACCACAATGAGGACAATTGGTGGAACTGAGAGGTAGATGGTGGTAATAAATCAGTGTTAATTTCCTGCTTTTGATGGTTGTGTTGTGGTTTTATTGAATTATGTCCTTGTTTGCAGGAAATACACACTGAAATATTAAGGTACGAAACAAGAATTCTGTGTACTGAACTTACAATTTGTCTGCAACTTTGAGATAACTTTTAAAATCCATATATTTGTTTTCAAAACCCTAATAGTGTCTCAAGTGAAATTTGCGCTTGTTTAGATGTGACAAAGTCACTTTAAAAATGAGACTGTCATCTTTGAGTTCCACGAGCAATAAAGTATTACAAAGTGTCTCATTCTCTTAAAGGGAAGTATAGTGAGAGAAGAAAATACATTAGCTAAAACTTCTTGAGAATTCTACGTTGCTTGTTAAGTAGAATACTCATGTTAGTTTTTTTTTTTTTTTGCAGTTTTTAAATTATAATAGTTGTAGTTTTCAGTGTTCTATGTGTATAATATTGTGCAATCATCTTTAATAATGCCTTACCTTATTTTGCAAAAATAAAAAGATAAGTCATATAAACAGCTAGTGTTTACTGAACATTTTATTGTGTACACTCTGCTATGAGTTATGTGGTATATTATTTCCATTTTACATATCAGGAAATTAAGGCTTAAAGGGGGTTAAGAAATTTCCCCCCAAATTAGTCTATTAACATATAGTACAACCAACTTTTAAAATCATATTTTTCACATCCCAAAGCCTGTCCTATTAATTCCTGCTCAATAGTGCCTCCTATAAAGGCCATAGAGAAGGGAATCTTACAGAAGATTCCAGAAGCCTAGGCTTCATTCTAGATCCATCCACTTCTTCACTGTTTACTTCCAATCCAACTGATCACTATGTCCTCCTGGTTCCATTGTAGAACTCTACCCTTTTCTCTCCATATTAAGGATTCACATGGCAACAAGCTCCCACTCTTCCTGTTCCTTATGTCACCCCTCTTCAGAGTCTCCATATGCTGTTAGAGTGATTAGTCTAGAATGCACATCTGAATATCACAATGTGCTTAATTTCCTACATGGAAAAAGACCCCTATGTGGCTCCAATTACCTTTGGGTTAAAATTAGAACATGACACCTGAGGCTTCCCACATCTTATCTCTGAGTATCTCTTCAGCCTCAACACAAACCTGAGCTCAAGGCACTCTTCTCAACAAACACAGACTCTATCATGCACAGATAATTAATATGTGCCCTCTGAGCATCAGCAAGTGTGATCGTCAATTGCTAGTGTTTTCTGGCATTCTTCCCTTCCCCAACTAAGATGAGCAAGCAGGGTACTTTTCTGGAATTTCCATCGCGTTTCTGTAAAGACCTCTTTCACATAATCTATCACAGTATAATATAGCCTGCTTTCATCACACTGAGGGCCTTGGAAGAAGAGAGTGGAGTTTATTCATCTTCATGTCCCTCACCATGCCACCCTGGTGGCTCAAGTGGTAAANTTCCATCGCGTTTCTGTAAAGACCTCTTTCACATAATCTATCACAGTATAATATAGCCTGCTTTCATCACACTGAGGGCCTTGGAAGAAGAGAGTGGAGTTTATTCATCTTCATGTCCCTCACCATGCCACCCTGGTGGCTCAAGTGGTAAAGAATCTGCCCGCAATGCTGAAGACTCAGGTTCGATCCCTCGGTTGGGAAGATCCCCTGGAGAAGGGAATGATTACCCACACGACTAAGCATAGCACACAGCACAGCGTCTTATACGATTGCTAACTCATAGATACCTATTCATTCTTTCAGTCATTCAGTGAGGTCTTATGTAGTGTGTTAGTTGCTCACTCCTGTCTGACTCTTTGCGACCCCATGAACTATAGTCCTCCAGGCTCCTGTGTCCACAGAATTCTCTAGGCAAGAATACTGGAGTGGGTTGCCAGGCCTTCCTCCAAGGGATCTTCCCAACCCAGGGATTGAACCCAGGTCTCCTGCATTGCAGGCGAATTCTTTACTAGCTGAGCTCCCAGGGAAGCCCCACATAAGACGCTTCCAAGAAGGAGAGATGAAAGAAACAGTGATTTTTCAGGAGGACCATTTCTGAATGTTGTGAAAGAAGCTAAATAAGGGGTTAAATAGTTTAAGAAGACAACAGGGGGAGATTTTAAATAAATATACAGAGGAGTGGTTGACAATCTAAGTTCTGAGTAAACCGGTTTATGCACTGCATGTCCTCAGTCCCAGGGATATGCAATGGCTTTAACAAATTAGTTTATTCTTCTGAATAGGTAATACAAACACATCATATAAAATTATAAATGTGAAAAGAGAAATAGTAAAGCCCTTCCTCCTCTCCATGCCCATCCCCCAGCTCCTCAGTTCTTGCTGCCAAAGGAAGCGAGGTAAACAACTCTTTGGAGTGCTTTTGTTTTCTGAGATTCTGTCTCCATAACCTGGCAGTGATTTATAGGAAATAGCTATAATCGATGATTTATAATGGAGAAGTATAACCAAGATGAAAAAGGCAAATAAATNTAAACAACTCTTTGGAGTGCTTTTGTTTTCTGAGATTCTGTCTCCATAACCTGGCAGTGATTTATAGGAAATAGCTATAATCGATGATTTATAATGGAGAAGTATAACCAAGATGAAAAAGGCAAATAAATCCTGGTTGGCACATTATTTACACAAACAAAAATGCCAAACTGTGATCTGCAGACCAAATCAAGCCTCTGTTTGACATTCCAGAGTGCATTTTAATTGAAATCTGTAAAATTCGTCCTAGATGAGCTTAGGAAAATGTAAGTAATTCCCACGAATATTAACACAGGTGAGCCAGTGAAGATATAATGTAATTTAGACTAATCTGCATTTGTAAAATATCCTGCTTGTGCTTTTGGGGGGAAGTTGGGTCATGGAGCATGGCTGTAGGATGACTTGATTGTTAATTAGTTGTCCATTAAGTTTTCATTTCCCAGGGCTTATTGGAGAAAAGCAAATTTATCCTAATTTGCTTTATNAGACTAATCTGCATTTGTAAAATATCCTGCTTGTGCTTTTGGGGGGAAGTTGGGTCATGGAGCATGGCTGTAGGATGACTTGATTGTTAATTAGTTGTCCATTAAGTTTTCATTTCCCAGGGCTTATTGGAGAAAAGCAAATTTATCTATTTGATTTCATCTTTATTCTATTAACACCTGGAGATTTTAAATTAATATATATGAAACTTGGACACGCACAGTGAAAATTCAGCCCTAGCACAATGAATACAGGCCTGGTTTGTATTTATAAAGTAATTTGTGATCATTTGGACTTCAATTTAAAACTAGGAAATTTTTATGAAGTGGAAAGTGGTAAAACACACACACACATACACACACCTTTTGTGCTATTTTTAAAATCACCAGATAATCCATACAAACTAAAATTTACTTTAGATGCTACAAATAAGGCTGACTATTAACAGTAACAATATCCTTGTGTTCCCCCTCACACAGACCCTTCCTCCACTCCTGCCCTAGTTTAAAACACTCATTGCTGCTGCTGCTGCTGCTGCTAAGTCACTTCAGTAGTGTCTGACTCTGNCCAGGCTTCCCTGTCCTTCACTCTCTCCCAGAGTTTGCTCAAACTCATGTCCATTGAGTCAGTGATGCCATCTAACCATCTCATCCTCTGTCATCCCGTTCTCCTGCCTTCAATCTTTCCCAGCAGCAGGGTATTATACAATGAGTCAGTTCTTCACATCAGGTGGCCAAAATATTGGAGCTTCAGCATCAATCCTCCCAATTAATATTCAGGGTTGATTTCCTTTAGGATTGACTGGTTGGCTCTCCTTGCTGTCCCAGGGACTCTCAAGAGTCTTCTCCAACACCACAGTTCAAAAGCATGTTGGGCAGTGTCGAAAACGTGTTGGGGTAGCCAGTATTCCTCCCTGGATCCTTCCTCTCTCTGTGCAGGGCCATCAGAGGCCATGGCCAGACTGTTTGGGGCCTGTTCAGCCACCTCCCATGCCCCAGTTTCAGAGGTTTGTGGTCACCTGCTCCCACTACCCAGGAGAGCAGACTTCAGAGCTGGGACCACTTGTCACACGGCCCTGAGGCTGCCCCTCCCCCACTCTCTACTCCGTTCCCTGTCCATAGGCAGCGCAGCATGTTTTCATGGCAGCTAAATTTTCCCCTTCTTTTTGTGCTTCCTCTGACTCAAGCCACGCAGGGATGCTGCAGGGTGGTTGCTGCAGGATGGCCCCTCCGGAGCCATCTCTGTGGACAGAAGCATCTTCTGTATCTCAGCATGCTTGTCATTCTAACACCCTCCATCCAAACACCACTCACAGCCCTGAGTCACCAGGACAACCAAAATGTGCCCACACTGCTGGGAGCTGCCACACTGCTCTTTCCTGGTCTTGGCCTTCCAAACGTGCCCTGTAGACAGAGAGCACACGCCCCGTCAGGTCAACACTGGCGAGGATGCAGTGAGAATAGTGTTCTTACTACCACACCAAGACCAGGAAGGAGGGTGGATGTGAGGGTCCCAAATCCAGAAGCCCAAGATGGCCTCTCGGGACCCAAGGGCAGCCCTAAGCCCACTCTGCCTCACCCCATCCCTCACCTCACACCCCCTGAACTCCAGGAGAGGTGGGCTACAGTCTGAGCGCCAGGGATTACTATATCTGGGAGAAGATGCTTGGTGAGTTCCCTGCCCAACCCCAAGTTGGCACAGAAGCTGTAGGGAAAGCTTGAGACCAGAAGGATGTTGGGGACAGGACAGCCTCACTTCCTGGGGCACAGGTGGTACCCAAGGCCAGATTCTGTCTCACACACACGCACACAACACACTCACTCTCATCCTCTAAACTCTGAGCCAGTGCCTGTGATCAGTGAGGAATCAGAATGCATTAAGGTTTGTATTCTGATGGAACAGATGTATGAAATAAACACTAAGCTATGGAAAAGAAAGCAAGCCACCCCCCTTGCATCCCTAACTTTGTACTCTGTAAAAGATTAAACCTATGTGGTCATCATTTCATGCAGTGGCCAAGTCAAATCGTTATGCTAGTCACCTTTAACTTATACAGTGCTGTCTATCAACTATATCTCCATAAAACTAGAAGAAAAAAATAAAAATATATGAGAATGCATTTTAAAAAGATTAAAAAGAAGGAGGCAGCAGCACACTATGAAATGCCTGCCAGGGTGAGAGGTTTCCCTGGGGGTCAGCATGGAGCCTGGAAAATCAGACAGTCATGGCAGGTCCATGGCCTGCAATCGGCACGCACATCATGCTGTAAGGTGTGGGGCCTCAAAGGCAGGTTCTGGGGAGCTGGTGTGTATAAACTTGGATTGGGAGAAAGTAAACATGTGTACTTTGGTTTTAACTATTTTCTCCTATGCTGTGACTTTTAGTCACTGAATGTACTTGGGGTGGAGTAGTTAGATAAGAACATTGAATGGCGGGGACCTGGGAACACACTGAACTTTTACAATTAATTATTACAAAACAATCCCCCATTTTTAAGCTTCCCTGCTGTCAATTTCCTGGAAGGTGAATGGGAAATAGACCTCTTTAGGTGGGGCCTCTGTACTCAATAGCCAGCACTGGTGGGCTCATCCTGGCCCAAGTCCACCACCTCCAGACACTCCATCCCTACCTTCCAGGCCATTCTTGATTTTTTTCTTTTCCCCTGGAATGAAGAGCTTCAATGGGATCAGATGTCTCAACTGTGGCATCAGGGCGCCACCTGGTGGTCAGTCTGTTTAGTGCCATTTTCCCAAACCGTCAGCTATGTGTGCGTATATATATGTGTGTATGCGTATGAGAGAGATCACAAGAGGAGGGAGTGTGTGTGTGTGTGTGTGTGTGTGTGTGTGTGTGTGTGTCTGCATGAGAATGAAAGAGAGATCACAAGAGGAGGGAGTTTCAAATCCCAACTCTGCTTCTTCAAATCCCAACTACTTAGTAATTGACCTTGGATAAATCACTTAAGCTGGATGAACTTGCTTTTTCATCTGAAAAATGGGAATAACATTCCCTCTTCATAAAGCTGTTGGATGTACGTATGGGGCATAGAGGAAGCCGGTCATAAACTGATGCTCTCTGATTCTTGCACGCATAGTCAGCAGGGATAAAGGTGGAGGTCTTCTACCAATCAAGTGCCTGCCCTACCCTGACTACACCACCACCCAGAGCAACACACAGAGAATGTCTGTGGGTGCCTGTCTTCAGCCCAACACAAGTTATTGCCTCCGAATTTGGTCTAAGGCTTTCATAGTTCATACTTTAACTGAGGCCTGCTGTCTCCCTTTGGAGCTGGTTCCATACCAAGCAGCGTTAAGGGAGGCTCATCAGGACTGGGGTGGATCTCCAGCACCCTTGTAGATGCTCAGGGCATAGAGAAGGACAGAGGAGCAGCAAAAAAGAGCCAGCCTGGTGGGCAGATGGGCTGTCTGGGTGAATCACTTCCGTTAACTTGGGGCTGAACTGGGGTTTCTGCAACCATTAAAAAAGGCCCCACTGCAAAGTCAGAGGTGGAATCTCCTTTCCCGATAAGCCTCAAGGTCCCTTTCTCATCTACCATGATACCTCGTTATAACTGAAGAAGATAAAACTATAATTCAAAAAGACACATTCACCCCTATGTTCACAGCAGCACTATTCACAACAGCCAAGACATGGAAGCAACCTAAATGTCCATCGACAGATGAACGGGCAAAGAGGATGCAGTAAGTACATACAGTGGAATGCTATTCAACCACGAAAAAGAGTGAAGTAATGCCGTCTGCAGCAACAAAGATGGCTCCAGAGATGATCACACTAAGTGAAGTGTGTCAGACAAAGACAAATACTGTATGACATCTCTTATATGTGGAATCTAAAATATGGCACAAACGAACTTACCTATGAGACAGAAAAGGACTCTCAGACACAGGGAACAGACCTGTGGCTGCCAGAGGGGAAGGAGCACAAGAGGGATGGAGTGGGAGTTTGGAGTTAGCAGATGCAAAATAGATAATCAACAAGTCCCTACTTTACAGCCAGGGAACTGTATTCAATATCCTGTGATAAACCATAATGAAAAAGAATGCATGCATATGTATAACTCGGTCACTTCGCTGTGCAGCAGAAATTGACACAACACTGTCAATCAACTATACTTCAGTAAAATAAAATATTTTTAAAAAGCTAAAAAAGAAAAAAAAATGTGGACATTCTGTAGCCCAAAGCATGGAGAGCCATAGGGGTTTTGGGATCATGGATCATGGGCCCATGGTAGAAACTGAAACTACCTCTTGGCTCATTCAAACTGTGCCCGAAACTATTAAAACTGAACATTCTAATTCACTTGCTTCTCCTCGCCTCTTTTCAAGTTACGACTCAAGTTCATTCTGATTTCTGGTTGTATTAACTTTTGTCAACTTTCTGGTCACTGTCAATTAGGCTCTAGTTTGAGGTCAGCCTTTGACCTAAAACAGCTCAGAACAATCTGGTCCTTCCTTCCTGTCTCCTGGACCATCCCAGGCGGGACCACCAGCCCATCACCTCCCTGCATCTCTCTCTGCCGTCGCCCTTGAGTTCTGTCCAGTTTTCCAAGGCTTTCTAGTCCTCTCTGGGAGCCCATGGGGACTTTCCCAAGTCAAGGTTTTGAGATATTGAAATCAGTACAGCTGTAAGGGAAACCAATGACACAGAAAAACAGTTATCATTGTATTGTACATCTAAAGGAGTAAATACTGCAAAGGTGTTCTGAGCAGCCTGTGACAACTGTGCTGTGAGATGAAAATATTTGTTACTGAGGACAGAGATATGGGTCCTAACAAAACTGTTTCCTTTTTATTTTTTAACCCATGTACTGGAAGGGAATGTGACCTTCCAGTTAGAGGTTCATGAAAAGAAAAGTGTAATTTTTTCCCATCCAAGTTGTGGCCACCCTGAATTCTCTACTTGGACCCTCAGGGTCCAGGGACCCAGATGAAGACCCTCTGGGCCAGCGATCACTGATCTGCTGCCAGAGCATGACTGTGGGAGACCCTTGCAGGCCAGTGCTTGCTGAGTGCCAGCCAGGGAAGAGCATGGCCCTTGGAGGACAGGAGGCTGTTCTGACACCTCACTGTGCTGATTTCACGGCCACATGCAGCAGGGCAGCCTGGACTAGCTGGAAGGGGCCTCGTGCCCTAGCTTTGGGCTGAGGGGAAAGTTGAAACTGCATAGTGTCCCCAGGGTGCTCTGGGTCCTGCCCATGCAGTTTCCTGACCTGAGTGCAGTACCCTGGTGATCTTTGCATCTTAAGGGAAGTTAAACATCTATGCAAACTTTATTTTTAAAAAAAGCAAGGAGGGGATAGAGGGCTGACCATAGGGTCTTCTTGAGAGAGAGATGAGCCCTGAGCACGGAGTCTAAGGAGAAAGGGGCAGTTTGGGAGCTGTCCCTGGAGGAGATGGGAGGGGCCGCTGAGCAGCAGGGTGTGAGGAGGGCTGGGAGAGGCCTGAGGGTGAAGATTTGTTCTGATGATGTTTCCAGCCCTGTGCTGGGAGGGCCAGGTGGGAATGTAGGACCCACCCTTCTGTATCCATGGCTACGGAATTCTGACCTGGGCTGGGGGGAGTGAGCATCCCTCTATCGTACACTGGGTTTTATGGCAGGGGTTGGGGTACCAAGATAACTGAAGGAGACAGTCAGCGCCCTCCCAGAGCTCACGGGGCTGAGTAGGGCAGAGAGGAGAGGTACATGGTGTTAGGGCCATCTGACCCAGTCCAGGAGGTCAGGGAGGAGGTCACACAGGCTGAGACCCAGGGCAAGAGTCAGATGTGGCCAAGAAGAGTGAGGAGTCTGCCCAAGGCCCTCTGGGGAGATGGCAGAACAACCTCAGATCCTGCTTCACACTGTGAGTTTGAGAGCTCATCCCACCTGCTCACTGGCTTATAAGACCCAAAGCTGTTGTCCATCTCAGGGACAATCTGAACATCAAAATGGTGATGGCTAAGCCAAAAGGGAACATCATTTTATAAGAGAAGGCAGTAACCAGGATCTCACTTGGTGCTGCTCTTCAATCCTGTTGATTTTATGTTCTTTAATGCTGTCAGCTCCCCATGCTCTGGGCCTGACCGATGAACAAGTCAGTTGAAATCAGCTTCGTCCCAGTTATCTGGAGATTCGTGTGTTTTATTTCACATGAAGCTTAGATGACTTTCTGGAAGCACAGAAGTGTGACATAAAGGAACATCACACCAAGCTCTTAGGCTCAGGACAGAACAACAAGAGAAAAACTTGCAGAAAAACTCTGACTTGGCACAAATTCTTCCACTACCTCAACAGTTCCAGCCAATGAAGAAACCAAGACCTGGCCATGTGTTTACCTGCCTCTGTATTTCTCCCACATCTGTTGTGCCTCACTTATATTGAGCTTTAATAAAATGTCATCCTCCAGGGGAAAAAAAAAAATCACTTTACAAATGCTTTGTTGAATTGAAAACAGGCAACATTTTTGAAGTGAAGAATTTCACTTTGTGAATTTGTTATTCATTTGGTTGTTAACCTGTGAGAAGTTCCAGGACATTCCTCCTAATGGGAGTCACTGCTCAGCCAGCTGACTTGGCAGTAGCTAGGCGATTTTATGGCCACGAGGCCCGAGCACAAAGGGAACTGTGTGAGCCAAACCACTGCCACCTCAGCCCCCTCCTCGCTCTGCAGGCAGGCACACAAGGCAACAGGCAGAATACCAGCAGGAGAGAGCCTCCAGGAGCCTGCTGGTCCAGGGACCTCCTTGGCCTCTGATAGCTCTGCCCTCATGAGCCACACCCATGACCAAGGAGACTCAAGTTTAGCTTTGGGCTTTGAAGATCCCGGGCCACCCACATTTTCCACATGGGGGTGGCCTGGAGTACAGTGGAGAGGGCAGCAAGTCCTAGCTGGGGTCTGAGATGGTCCAGGTCATCTCGTAAGAGGTATCGCAATCCCCAGACCACCCAGCAGACACCAGCATCTCTGGAAGTCCCACCTGAGAAGGGGCCTCCATGTCCCTCTCTCCATCTCAGGGCCAGCTCGCAGGACACAGGACTCAAGATGGGAGCTATTGAGGGGGTGTGGGCGACAGGTGACCCTAGTGGCTGCTCCCAACCCCCACCCAAGAGAACACAGCCCAGGGAGGATGGTGGAGGCAGCACGGAGTCACCCCCCTACCCCGCTCCATTGATGGACTTCACATTCTTACAGCCTCTGCATCCCAAATCCCAAACCTAACCTCCCACCAAGGCAGAAGGGACCATCCTCCCAGCCCTGGGTCAGCAGTTCTACTGGGGACGCCCATGGTCCTCTCCTTCTGAGAACTTGGGGTGACACCCGCTGCGTTGGATGGTGTGATATGATAGGGTGATGCGGAGGGAACACCTTTCACCCCAAGTCTCACGGTCCCGCCTGCTGGGGGTCTCTGAGGTCTGGGATTAGGTGCTGGGCTGGAGGCAGAGGAGGAGCTTGAGGCTGGTACGCATTTGAGGCGCGGGCGGGCGGCTGTGGGCAGAACCC